>OZ022419.1:1698654-1961530 GCA_963989365.1 Rhimphoctona megacephalus
ATGGGAAAAAGTATATAAGGATGACAGACGGAAAGAAAAGGAGTTTGTATCGCTCAAAGATTACCAAGGTTCAGAAATTCCAATTTCAGACTTCGCTCGAGCCCGCGATCATAGAGAACTCTGAGAAGGCGAAATGCTTTTGTGCATTGGTCTGAGAAAGGAGATCAGAACCAAGAGATAGCGCAAGCTAAGATATATAAATTTTTGACCGCTCAAGCCTACAAGTACAGAAATCTCTTTCTGATACTCGGCGAATAGCTCCTGTGCTAAAGTAAAAAATCTATATAATAAGAAAACTACTAGTAAATTATTCAATTGGTGAACTTACCTAGAGTTGTAATACATTGAGATCGTCACTCAATAATCCTAAGCGTCGCACAATCCTATCCAGTCGGCACCGATTGAACCTGCCAGGGGATTTCAGAATGTATTAATAAAAGAAGTTGAAGATAAAATAAAGAAATTGAAGGAAGAAATAAAAGAAAGAGAGGAATTCACAACCTGGACCCGGGCTCAAAAGTTGGGGAAAGGATAAATAAAAAGAAATAATAAGAAATTAGCCGGCTCAAAAGTAGGCTAAATTTAAAAATTAGGGTTAAGGGAAAACAAAATTAATTATTAAAGAAATTAGGACAAACGGGATTAAGGGAAGGTTCTCATCAAGATCGATCAAAAAATTGATTTTTTTTGCATTTTTTGATAGTTTATTATATGTAGAATATGTTCCTAAAACGGTTTGGCCGAAAACAATTTTATAAAAGAGGAATAGCATCAGAAGGGGACCCACCTTTTTACGTGAAAAATGAGTTCGCACGATAACGTGTCTTTGAAATTCTTTGAAATTCTTTGAAATTCACACCTGTATGACCATACTATGGTAAGTATGGCTACCAGATGTCGGAAGATATGCTATGACTGTGAAATATTAGGAGGCGTGCCTCTATATACTTTAAACTCGTTTCCTGAAATCATGTTTTTCAAATCGGTCTCCACAATATCTCAAAAACTAATTGATGGATCGACTTTTTTTTAATTTTAAAGTAGATTATATTTATTGGAATCTGAACCTAAATGCAAGTGATATTTGTTGTGTGTGTTTTTTTTATAGTACATTTAAGAGCGACAAAAACGTGAGAAAACGCTACCGAAAATTCAAATGTCCGCCGTTTTTTAAATTTTTGACTTTTTATTAATATTTTAGGTTCAGACTCCAGCAAATATTATATAATTAATAAAAAAAAATTGGTTTGTTGATTTCAGATAATTTTTGAAAGTGCTACGATGGAGACCGAGTAGCCACCTTTTTTCAGACGGTCATGTTACAGCACGTATCAACAATTTATATTACTATTTTTTACTAAAAAAAAATTGTTTTCTGTACCTTAAGGTGATCTATCAGTTGCGTGAGTGGGGGGTCGATAACTGAAAAGTAGATACACGGTTTTCTCGGACGCGTTTTCTCGAAATATCAAGCGTGTCCGAGAAAACCGTGTATCTACTTTTCAGTTATCGACCCCCCACTCATGCAACTGATAGATCACCTTAAGACTTAATAAATAAGTGTCAAAAAACTTGAGTTTATTTACTTTGGTCTATGGAAAAAAAATTCATGAAATTCACCTTATTTTTCGGTCGCTTCATGAACTTCCCTTAAGGACAAGAAAAGGATTATTGATGGACGAACATAAACGTCACAAAAGACGAAAACACCGTTTCACCACACAAAATACACATAAACTCCACATTTATATTCTGATCGCGCTGAAACAACACAGTGCGGAAAAAACAAACACGCACAAACAAACGCGAAGCGACGAGAACGCGTAAATTATCCTATTTTTTTATTAAGGCAATGTGAAAGACGTTCAAAAAAATATGAAAAACGCTCGGTCGGTAAAAATCCTATAACTAACTTTTCTCCTACGCAGATGATATTTTGAGCGAATAACGAGAACCACCTCCCGTTCAGTTGAAAAACTAACAGAGTGGTTCTCGTTTTTTGTTCGAAATATAATTCGTGTAGGAGAAAAGTTGGTTACGGGATTTTTACCGACCGAGCGTATTTCACATTGCCTTGAACGTCTTTCACATGGCCTTAATTCAGAATAACCGAGTCATGCGGCAAACGCACTATAAACATACGGCAGCCATATTGCCTACTCGCTCTCACGAAAATCGAGCGAGATCACGAGAGGGTGGCGCCACATCTGTATAGCGGCGATGCAAGTAACTTCTCACACGCAATTGTAAGACCTAAAGGCGGATACGTAAATTAACTAGATTTATTGTTATTTCGTTTAGAAATCGATTGTTAGTTCATTAAATATGAAAAGTATTATAAATCAGAAATGAATTATGTAAAAATCATTGTAAATTAGACTAATAAGGGAAATTTGAATAAACAAACGATGTTCACATGACATATTCACCAACAAAAGTCTATATTAATTTACATCTGCTTCGTGCTCCGAATTCACTATAATAAGGAAACAATAAAAAGTCATTATCGTTTCAATATATATTGTGACGTATTCCGCCACAAAATCGCCAAGAAAGAAAACAAAAATAAATAAGGAGAATAGGGAAAGAAAATAGGAAAGAAAACAAATGGAAAAAAAATAAATTTCAATAAAGAAAACGGAACACAAAATTTGTTGGGAGAATCAAGATAACAAAAATAATTTATTCATGGCACAGGCAAACAGAAATAATACTTTAATTCATTGGGCGCCAGTTAATTTTTAACATAAAAAAAATTAACAAAAGAAATAATTCTTATTCTCCTTTTGTTTTTATCACAAATTAAGGAACTTAGGTCTAAGGGGTCGCAACATAAAAGGGGGAATAATAATTCTAACTAATTGGGCCTAGCTCGGAGCATGAATAACTATTCAAAAAATAATATCTCAAGGACAGAGGGTCCCTGATAGCTCAGGCGTCTTATTTTAATACCCGTGAACTTTCGAACAATTGGTTCGACGGGGGAGAGAGAAAATCACAAAATAGAAAAACAAAATAAGGACTTAATTCCTGTTATAATTTACGCGAAGCTAAATATCTCTCGTGCGACAACAACGAGAAAAAGAAGGAAAAAAAATAAAATAATAAATCGAACGAAAGTACGGCTTGATCGCGAGGTCGTGCACGTGACTGCACGCCGACAAACAATGGCGCGTCGACGAAAATGGGATAAGGCCTAATCGGCGCCAGAAATATCGTGTTGCGCGCACCACTCACAAAAAAACAATTTAAGAGAATTAAATAATAACAATTAAATCACTAATAAATGCCGTAATGGCGACGCAAGAAAAGAAAATGTCACTCGAAAAGATCGTAAAAGAAAAGGTTTGGCTCGTTTCGGCCAACGCGTGACCGAACGACGGAACTTGTCTATAGCACTGGAAGGGAGGGGGAAAAGCGCTTCGCTTAATCACTAAATAACGGCCTTAAATTAACACCACAGCACTCGTCGCGCACTTAATTAGTTTCCGCAATTAATCAACAACAAAAGGAGGTCGAGCTTATAAGCCAGAAGGGCTCCAAAAATTAATAAAATACAATTCAAAAATCTGTCAGGGCCACGCGTCGTACAGCGTGTAATGGCTACTATGGCCGACGAGAGCTTCCACGCGTCGCGAATGCAAGGAACGAAAAACGACTTACTTTTAATCTCGTGGATTTATTTTATCGCTCCACAAATCGTCCACGAGTCTCGCTCGGTCCTCTTTAGTCCTGCCGGATCGGAGGCTCGCAATTTTCGTCTTTTTTTGAATTTTATTTTCGCTCGTCTCGAAAGCTACAGTACTCACGCCGCGTCGTGATGGAGAGTTCTGTAGGAGATTCGCCCTCTCGCGCTTTCCTTGCGGGTGACTCGCTGGTGGGGGGAATTTCTCCTCGCGCGCGAACTCGGTACCCAATCACGTGCCTGTTGGTTTCAAACGTGGACTCGTTCGTAGGTAAGGGGAGTGGGGAGGGTAGAGGGGACTCTGTTCCGAGTTTGGCGTTCGACTCGATGTAGGCGAAGAGGGCGCTGTGTCTCGGCATACTGATCTAGCGCGCCGCCGTGTCGTTGGCTCGAACTGGCGCGCAGGCTTGAATCTTCTCGAAGTTTGTTGTTTGCTGTCTGGGCTGTGCGCGCGTGTTGACTTGTCCTTCGAGGACTTTTTCGATATTTTTCGTCGTGCCGACGGGGTTGTCCAGGGGTCGACGATCCTGGGATGGTGACCGGTAGGAGCCTCGACGCCGTGGGACTGTGTTTTTCTCTCGAGATCCATGGATTACTTGTCCGACCTCGAGATAGCGATGACGGTTTGAGGTTATGTCCTCACGACTTGGCTCCAGGACTGCGATGTTTTCCTTCCCTGGTAAGAGAATATTTCTCTTACCGTTGGTGAGTGATCTTATTATTCTCTATTATTTTATCGTTCGGAACAGAGGGGACTGACAGAAGGGGGGGGGGGGAATTCTTGAAGCGGAGAGGGAAGGTGATAGCGAACGGATTCTTGTGTTCCTGGGGATGGGACTAGGGGTTGTTGATTCTTGGGGGTCTCGTTGTGGCGAAAACGCGATTGTTGTTGGGCTCTTCGTTTCTCCTTGTTGTGTGCATTGTCTTATTCCTTTTCAATATCTTGCAGTTGTTGTTCGTGACCTCGACGGGCGCGCAAGACGCGGAAATACTTTGGACGGTGCTTAACGGAGACAGAATTTTTATACGGCGGGCAGATACAATTTCGAGAGCTAGTTTAGCCTGGATCGCAGGACAATGAATACAATTTTGAGGGCTGCGTAGGATAAATTATAACAACGTTCGGGATCCCTTCTAATAATAATATCGATTTCTCAGCGTTTGAGGAAGACGAGTGCTGTGGTGGTCTCCGCCACGAAACAGGTGAGTATGGATTTTTGTACAACGTTACAATATATCAAGAGACTCGGTAGAGTCTCGGGACAAGTACATTGACAGCTCTGTCGTCTGCTGGCCCGAGCTCGCCGAGTCTATACTTTCTCTGAATAAAACGATTCGCGGTGGTGGGGGTAAAATTGACATGCGTTTTCGTTTAATTACGAAGCTCAGGAGCCATTTGATGCTTTGAAAATTGAACTGGAGACTAATTTTGAAATTCTCTATCGATTGAGCCTAAGATTAGCATGATTGGTGGCGTAATTGCTGAGAAAAAACTTTGCACAGGTCAAAATTACCCATTTTTCTATCATTGTGTGAAGGATTTTTGACGTGTCTGTATACAACACCATCAAAGGCCTCTTGAAGCCTCTCGAGTTTCTGATTGGTTGGTGTCTGTATCTGTGATAACACCATCAAAGACCTCTTGAAGCCTCTCGAGTTTCTGATTGGTTGGTGTCTGTATCTGTGATAATACCATTAAAGGTGTGTGATCTGTGGTCGTGTTCGTTGGGTCTCATTTTGATGTGAACAAGTGCGCATGCGCATAATGATGCGCAACACGCAACTGCGCAATGAAACGAGTCATGCGCAATGTGTGAATCTGTGTGAAACGGAATTCAAAAAATAAATGATGAAAACAGTCCAGGACGTGTGGAACAGTTTGGTTATAAACAGTAATAAATAACCGTTTTAACGCGCATTCGTCGTAAAATCGGGAATCAGTGACAAAATTCAGAAAAATCAATCGGGATAAGTGATAAGTGACAATATAGTATTTATTAAATTGTTTTTTGAGGTTTGAAAGTTTGATCGAAGTTTCGTAAAAACAGTGTGGGATGTGTGAGTTTGGTTAAATAATACTTATAATCGTTGAAACGTTTTTACGTGTTTAATCGCCACTTGTCTATTATTCTTCGTTTGTGTCAGGCTAGAAAAAATGTGTGATATCCATTATAAATTTGGAACTTTGGTTGAAGAAAGATATATTTTTTTTTCCCCCTTTCGATCGCGACTAATTGGAATCTCGTGGCTTAAACAGTATTGAAAATATTAATGTTTTTTCACGAACAGTTGTGAAGTTATAAATATCGTGGTTAGGTTCGATCGACTCTTGGTTACAGTAATAATAAGAAAGTGATGGTGTGAAAGTAGTGAAGTGCTTTTAATCAACTTTCGAACAGTGCCGAAATGAATATGTATTTTTTATTATTGTTAACCCTGCAGTTTTTATTTTCCACACTTAACTCTGCGACGGAAACGAAAGCGATTTCTTTTCTCTTTCGTGATTAAATGTTCCTCGTATAAGATTTCTTGAGAAATTATTCTTTTCGTTTCTTTGATAACTATGAAATGGTGTACATTGAACTGTTAATCATGATTGGTGTGAATTGATGTAAATTTGGAAAAGAAACTCTATAAAACTAATAATGAGTGTCAAAATAATGTATATGGCAAAGTTTGTTATTATCATGCCGAGTTTTGAGCAGTGTCTAATAAATATTTTTTTTAACTCTACACCGTTGACAATTTATTTTATTGGTTCCTTTCCTCTTTATTATAAAATGTTCCTCGCTTGCCATAATAAGATTTGTACATCATAAAATGTTCCTTGCATGATAATTGTTGGTCCATTTCAAAAGATTTTCGACGTCGTTTTTCTATCCAAAATATGGTCTAGAATCATCTCGCGTTTGATGAATTAATAGACAAATACACTGTCAACCTGCATCTGGATATATATGGATGCATCTGGATGATAACCGTAGTAAGTAACGATATATCTTTATGTCAAAATGGCTCGTATAATATATCCTTATGTCAAAAGACTATGGCGGTATATACTCCATATCCTGGTATTATCAAAATTTGTATCTTTGGAATGCAACGAATACCTATAGACTCTGGAAATTCTGTGAAGCGACAAATGTACCAAGTATTTCCACTTTTTGGCTCTGATTGTAGCATTATGAATTGAACATTTTGTTATGAAAATTCTTCGGTTGCTCATTTGTCAATGGGATCTCAAAAATATTGTCTTCGGAACACCATGGATATATGCAAAATTTCAGAATTTTGTTTGGCTCAATATGCTCTATATTTTTTCACATCCCCGCTTTAGTTGTAGCATAATGTATTTTAAAAAATTATTTCAGAAAGTCTTCCGATGTGTTTTTTCTGACATTATCAAAATTTATATCTTTGGATTGCAACGAATGCCTACAGACTTTGGAAATTGTGTGAAGCGACAAATATACCAAGTATTACTACTTTTTACCTCCGATTTTAGCATTATGAATTGAAAATTTTGTTATGAAAATTCTTCGGTTGCTCATTTGTCAATGGGATCAAAAATATTGTCTTCGGAACACCATGGATATATGCAAACTTTCAGAATTTTGTTTGGCTCAATATGCTCTATATTTTCTCACATCCCCGCTTTAGTTGTAGCATACGAATTTTAAACAATTGTTCCAGGAAGCCTTCCGATGTGTTTTTACTGATATTAACAAAGTTTGTATAACTGAATTGCAATGGATACCTATAGACTTTGAAAATTCTGTGAAGCGACAGATGTGCTAAGTATTTTCTCTTTTTGGTTTTGATTATGGCATTAGGAATTGAAAATTTTGTTATGAAAATTCTTCGATTGCTCATTTGTCGTTGGGTTAAGAATTGCTGGCTTCAGAATGCCATGCATACATGTAAAATTTCAGAATTTTCTTGGACCCAATGTGCGCTACATTTTTTCAATTACCTAATTTAGTTGTAGCATAATGAATTTTGAAAAATTGTTTCAGGAAATCTTCTTATGTTTTTTTACTATATCAAAATTTGTATCATTGGATTGCAACGGATACCTACAGACTTTGGAAATTCTGTAAAGCAACAAATTTCCACTTTTTGGCTCCGATTGTGGTATTATGAATTAAAAATTTTGTTATGAAAATTCTGCGGTTGCTCATTTGTCAACGGGATCAAAATTATTGTCTTCGGAACACCATGAATATATGCAAAATTTTAGAATTTCATTCGGCTCTTTTGAGCTATATTTTTTCACTTCCCCACTTTAGTTGTAGCATAATAAATTTTGAAAAATTGTTTCAGAAAGTCTTCTGATGTGTTTTTACTGATATTATCAACATTTGTATCATTGAATTGCAACAGATACGTACAGACTTTGAAATATCTGTGAAGTGACAAGTGTGCCCAATATTTCCACTTTTTGGTTCGAATAGTGGCATTATTAGGACTTGAAAATTTTATTATGAAAATTCTTCAGTTGCTCATTTTTGGATGGGATTTAAATTTGGCTTCGAAAAGTAATGGCTACATGCAAAATTCATAAACTTTATTGAGCCCAATGTTTGAGTTGTAGCATGATTAATCCAAAAAATTGTCAGAAAGTCTTTGGTTCCTTTTTTTCTGGAAGTATAAAAATTTGTTTCATTGGAACGCAACGTATACTTACAAACTTTGGAAATTTCCTGGAGCAACATGTGTGCTCAGTCTTTCTACTTTTTGGCTTCTATTGTGGCATAACGAATTGAAAAATATTTTCAAAAAGATTTGCTCTACGGATGCAACAGGTACAACTCAACTCGATCCATTTTCTTGGGCATAGTACTGATATAAGATTGCCCGCTTTGTTGAATTTATTGTTTTAAAATATCCATAACATACTTTCTGAACTTTTCAAAATTCAAAGATAATATTAAAATATCCGTAAGTTCTAGTTTTGAAGCTTTCACGGCCATTATTGTTAGAAATATCAAAATTTGTATCATGGGAATGTAGCCGATACCTACAAACTTTTAACATTTTGTGAAGCGACATGTGCACCAAGTATTTCCACTTTCTGTCTCTGATTGTGCATTATGAATTGAAAAATTTATTACAAAAAGTCTTTGGCTGTTCATTTTTGGATGGGATTAAAATTTCTGTCCTCGGAACGCAATAGATACCTCCAAATTTTCTGAACTTTATTGGGCTTAAAGTGCACTATGTTTTTTCACATTTCCACTTTAGTTGTGGCATAATAAATTTAAAAAGTTGTTTTAGAAAGTCTTCGGGTGCTCTTCTTCTTTTGATAGTATCAAAATTTGTATCATTGGAATGTAGCCGATATCTACAAACTTTGAACATTTTGTGAAGAGGAGACATGTGTGCTAAGTATTTCCACTTCCTAGCTCCGATTATGGCATAATAAATTGAAAAAATTTTATTCCAAAGGCTTTCCTCTACAGTCGCTCTGGTTTTGATGGTATCAAAATTTGCTCAAAGCTTCATTTCATTCTTTTGGGCACGATCCTGATCTGAGTTTGTCCGCTTTGTTCAATATATTGTTTTGGAGTTCCCATAACATACTATTTGAACTTTTCTATATTCAATGAGAATATTGATTCCACCTTGTTAATAAAAATAAGAATGAAAAAATGCGTGAATTTTTTTCACAATAGATTCAATATGTTTTCTCTAAACATACATCAAACTGGTTTTTTATTTTATCATTAATCAAAAATGAAAAATTTCGAAAAAAGTCGCTCCATTTTTATCAACAAGCTGAAATAAGCGTAATATTTTTTACCACAAATCTACAAATATAACAAGGAGATACTGCTGTTTAATATGTTTCTTTGATAAACACAAATTCAAATAGCTACAAATTCTATGGAAAAGTTCTGACTGCTCTAATCTTGCCCTCAAAAGCTTTGTAAATTTTTGTATCAGACTCCAAGTTCCCGACTTATTTTAGCCTGATTCCAGAAAGGTAAAGCGAAATGTCAAAAAAATTTGACTGGCTCGAGAATAAAAAAAATGCCAAATTGAAAATTCCAAAACACGTGTCCCTTTATTTCATGGGGAAAAAACCTGACTCAAAGTAGAAGGGGTCAGGGTTTGGAAATGAAAAAGCGATAATTTCCCGATATAACCTTTTTCTAATCTATACAAAGCGAGATGTTTGAAAAGAAAGAGAAAAAACGAATCATATCACGCATAAAAATCCCCCTCGCGGAAGAAACCTGGACAAGTACATTTGTTGACCGCCGTTCCCATATTTTTCCACGAATATACATACACTGCAAACACATTTCTCGCAAAAATCCCTGAGAAAATCAAATCCTATCAAAAAGTAAGAAAAGTGACCACTCTCAAAAAATGTATCAAATAAATTCAAATCACACAAAACAAAATGAGTTAATCCTCGCGAAAAGCTAAGGTTGGGTTTCGCAAAAAGTAATAAAATTAATTGAGCTATACTAAAATATATGTGGCCAAGTACGGGAGGCGTTATTGTGTGACATAAAATCTTCAAATAATGCTGAATGTTGATAGAGAAAAGAATCAAGTTCGAAAATGCAGTTGTTTAACCAACCAGAATGAAAATAAAAACTCTGTATCAATAAGAGTCCGAAGCAAAAAAAGATTGCAAATGAAAAAAAATTAGATGAAAAAGAATTTCGGCCGAAGTACTTGGCGAGGTTGTCACCATGACCGATACATTATATAAATTAAGTGAAAAAACATTCGTCAAGTACTTCGGCCGAATTTTTTTTTAATCTAATTTTTTTCTATGTTTTATAAAACAATTTGTAAGTCAAGGATGATGCATCATATTCTTCCGTCATTTCATCTTTGAAAGAATAATAATTCTGAGGCTCCTGACAGTATAGTTCTATAATTATCTATTTATAGCTTAGACCGAAATTGCTAATATCCTCGCTGCCATTTCGCCCCTGAATGCGTTATTCTAATACACAACTTGAAAGCTAATGATAAAGTATTTAATTTTCTGAATTATTTCCTTGGGGAAAAACTGGTACTTTGAGGTCTCTTCTATAACACCTTCCTGCCAAGCTATAATCGAATAATAACCTATCAACGAATTACTAATATCTCGAAAATACTTCGAGTGTGTAGTTAACTCTTTTGAAAACATTATAACTTTTTTTCTTATCAGAGAAACGAAACGCTCCTATATTTAAACAACCTCAGTAACAATTAATTTATGGTAGAAAATCTGTCTCATTCTCTTTTATGTCGAATTAGTAGTGTGAGCAGTACTGATTCCTGACATTGAAATAAATCGATGATGTAATGATGCAAACACGTTGTAACTTTTTTTGTTATATACAGACTCTATTAGAGTCTATATAAAGCGAAATATATGAAAATACTATAGAAAAAAGAAGTGATATCAAATAGCAAAAATCCCCTCCCGGGGGGAAAAAACCTGGACAAGTACATTGGTGCTCCCTCGTTTCCCTATGATATCACAAAAAATCAAAACCCCACTTAATTTTTTTTTTTTTTATGTTTACTAATTTTATTCATATCCCGGACGGAAACCAACTATATAGATCACGAAATATCCGGCCAAAAAACCAGACTTCATAATAAATGTTACTTTGAATTTATTTCCACAGAACAAAACAAGAATCAAAACATTAAAAAATCAGCGTTATCAAGATGAGAAAAATACCTCTTATAATTGGTGTGTGAGAAGTATCAATAGTCTAGAAAAAAATGAAAAAAGGTCGACATCTAAGTTACGTGCAGCAGTAAAATTTATGATATCAGTACTAGGACAAGTATTTCTTTGGTGACTGAGAAGATATCAATATGGACGTACCGGCAAAGTATGGCATGCAGTTGATGCATTGCTTCTGGGATCTCCTAAGTCAAGTAGCTACTTTTGTTTTGGCTATGGCGCGACCAATGTTGCCAAATAGCATTTACTTATATGACCTAATGAAACAACATTGCCTGTGCCGTGGCTAAAATAACGAAAAACAAGCAGGAACAGGAAGTTTCACATAAGATCCCGTGCTTTTGTAATGTAAAAAAAAAAACTTTAATTTATGTCTGTACATGATAGCACAGTTTTGTTTGATTGGTAATAATTTGATGAACGTTTACCACCGTACGTTGAGCGTATACGCACAGAGTACTTGTCCGGTCCATAATTTTTTATAAAAATTGCTCATTCAAGTGAAAATCAAATTGGAGGTGCTTTTCGTTGCATGCGTTGCTTTTCGCCGTCAGAAATTTATAATAATATAATAAAATATGTATAATATATAATAAAAAGTTATGGGCCGGACAAGTACTCTGTGCGTATACGCTCAACGTACGGTGGTAAACGTTCATCAAATTATTACCAATCAAACAAAACTGTGCTATCATGTACATACATAAATTAAAGTTTTTTTTTTACATTACAAAAGCACGGGATCTTATGTGAAACTTCCTGTTCCTGCTTGTTTTTCGTTATTTTAGCCACGGCACAGGCAATGTTGTTTCATTAGGTCATATAAGTAAATGCTATTTGGCAACATTGGTCGCGCCATAGCCAAAACAAAAGTAGCTACTTGACTTAGGAGATCCCAGAAGCAATGCATCAACTGCATGCCATACTTTGCCGGTACGTCCATATTGATATCTTCTCAGTCACCAAAGAAATACTTGTCCTAGTACTGATATCATAAATTTTACTGCTGCACGTAACTTAGATGTCGACCTTTTTTCATTTTTTTCTAGACTATTGATACTTCTCACACACCAATTATAAGAGGTATTTTTCTCATCTTGATAACGCTGATTTTTTAATGTTTTGATTCTTGTTTTGTTCTGTGGAAATAAATTCAAAGTAACATTTATTATGAAGTCTGGTTTTTTGGCCGGATATTTCGTGATCTATATAGTTGGTTTCCGTCCGGGATATGAATAAAATTAGTAAACATAAAAAAAAAAAAAATTAAGTGGGGTTTTGATTTTTTGTGATATCATAGGGAAACGAGGGAGCACCAATGTACTTGTCCAGGTTTTTTCCCCCCGGGAGGGGATTTTTGCTATTTTATATATATATATATATATATATATATATATATATATATATATATATATGCGTGACATTTTGAAACAACCGAAAACCTATGCCGCCATTACTAAAATCGTGTGAAAATTTATTGACGGTGCGAGTTTTGCTTCGACCCAGTGCTGGAATTGACGAACGAAGATCTGTACACATACGTTTAAGATTCTTGTAAGCATTTTAAGTGATCACGGCAAACGTCATTTTACAAAAAGAGGTAAGTGCAGCAGTTGTAATTAAAAACTTGTACGTTTCATAGTAAAACACAGTCCGACAAGCAGAAAAATAAAAAAATCCAATAGGTGAATATTTTCGTGAAAAAATAAATAGAAATCATAATTATTGGTTGATCATCTCGAGGTATTTTTGTTGTGTTATTGGACATTTCTATCAATTGCAAAAGTTTTAGGCTTCCGAATGGATGCCGTGTAGTGTTTTAGCGTATTGCTGACGTTTCGCAAACGTTACAGTTTATATCATCGGGGCTGAGAGCTCCGATACGTGGCATCCATCCGGAAACCTTAAACTTTTGTAATAATGCCATGAAAGCCTCAAAACTAGAATTTCCATTAGTTATATTGTTTAAATTTTCATAACCTTTCATGAATATTTTGAGGTTAATAATTTTCCAAATAGCAATAATGTCTAAAAGATAACTATAAGTTACCGTCGAAAGGTCACATGTATGACATAACCGTTATTTAATTTATGCTGTCTTAAGGTTGTTGCTAAAAAATTTTGAGGTAAATAGATCTTCGTAAATATTTTACTATTTGTTAAAGTATATTTCCCGAATATATTGGCGAAAGGAAAACGCAGGTTACCGTATTCATTTTAGAGAAATTAATTGTTGAAGCTCATGAAAAATGTTGCTTCACTGCATTAGTTGTATGGGATAAGGTCACTACCCTTGTACTTTTTTGCGAATATCGTCCGTAAAAATAAAGAAAATATTCAAAAAACGAGTATCATATCGAGTAAAGCATATAGATCAATGTTATCGAAAAAAAGATAAGTAACCGAATTATTAACGAGAAATCATTAAAAATAAACAACAACTTTCCGAAAAAGTGAGGCTAATTGAGAAATCTCTATTGGAATGTGGCAACGTCGCAGCATTTTGTTACAATCAAATGCAAGTCATGAGCACTTTTTCATTTCATTTCATTTTTTCAACGTTGGTGCGATACTTGTATCAATGAGCATGGACGAATCGTTCCTTCTATCGATAATTAATGACGTACTAATATTTTTTGCAGTTTATCGTCATTTTTCATTGACGCCGACATAAACTATAAAAATGCGCGCCAGTATACGTAAAACAGCAGTCACAGGCTTCACTGAATCCAACCTAACGACTGCGCATAACCAAAGAACGCGTGACATTAAATTATCGAAATTTTATTTTCTAATAATCATAACTAACTAAAATGATTAAAATGAACATATATGTTAATAATAAAAGATTATTATTATATACTTGGAAATTTTTGCATTATTCGTTCGTACACATCGTTAATATTCAATTTTTATAAGTTAGCATTAGTGACGTCACTCAATGCTTCGTCTCTTCTCTCCACCCTCCAAAAAGATTTAGCAACAACCATAAAGTTGTCTTTTATTATATCGCAATGAGAAAAAAAAAACGAACATCAAATGTTAATACGTAATATTTTTCGATTGATAACAATTTTAAAGCAATGAAAAGATAACTATTAATGGGCTTGCATACACCTGGAGTGATCAAAAAATCGATTTTTCAAAAATATTTTTATTTTATAGTGTATCACTTAATATTTTCATTTTTTTTCAGTTTCACTTAATATTTTCATTTTTTGTTTCAGGTGGCGACCGCTTCAAATTTTCCCTAAGAAAGGCTTCGGTTCAGTTCACAAGCTTCTTCGCACTTTAAAATTCTTGGCTGCTGTGCGCTAAATAATAGGCTGCAGTGCGCCAAAATAATAAGCTGCTGTGCACTACATTTCGGTGCTATACACTATTTTACAGATATACACCTCGAAAAAATTTGTGGATTCATAACACAAAATCAGAATACAACTATTCCGATTTCAATTATAAAATATTGACTCGTAAAAATTGTATATTGATCAAATAATTTTGCCAAATAAAAAAACTTCTCATATTGTGAGTTTTTTCACTTATCTGCCTATCTCTTCATTTTGGAGATTCAGTGAGTTCTATTTCTCTTTACACTGAGACTTTTTGCTCCCGCTGCCGAATTTTAATATGGCATCCAGGAGAACTGAGACGCATGTCCACGAGTTCAGTTTGACTTTTGAACAGGTAATTTCTCATGGGTATTTAATACAGGATCGGCACATGGATTGGTTTGGTGAACTACTAAAAATTGCTAATCCCAATTTTGAAATGCAAGAGACGTGGAAAGTACAGCTACCTCGTTGGATTACCGCAAGACCTCCGGATAAAAAACATATCCAGATTTTGCACAGCTGTGAAAACTTCTCTACGAATGAAGGTGGTCATTGGGTGTGCTGTTACTACGATACCCATAAGATATACATGTATGATTCGCTGAATAGAAAAAAATTACATCACCATCACAGAGAATATCTTAAAAAATTATTTCCTTACTATCCCCTGGAAAATGTTGAATTTCCAAAAGTGCAGCAACAATTGAATGGTAGGGATTGTGGTGTTTTCGCGATTGCCTTTGCTGTTTCTATTTTATTCGGAGTGAAGCCGGACAATGTAAAATACTTTTCCTCCGTTATGAGACAACATTTGTTGAAAATATTCAACACCGATACGTTACAGCCGTTCCCATGTTCCGTTCAACGCGAAAATCTTATAGAGATCCCCGTTTTTGGACAACGGCCAGAACGATCAGCGAAGTTATCTATTAAGGATCAAGAACAACAAATAAAAAATATAGATATAGAAGGAACGCAGAAATCAAAACAATGTCAAAACAAACGTACGCAACTCGAAACCGATGTTACGAAAAACGTTGAACCGATCGTAATTGCAGGTTCGTCTCCCACAGCAATTCGAAAAAACGATATGAAAAGACATGCAGCTATTGGTAATAACGTTGATAAAAAACTAAAAAAAAACAACACCGCAATTACTTCTAGCCATATAACATCTGTTTCAGAAGAAACATATAAATTAAATGCAAAATCAGGTCATACCTCGCGTATTGCTCGTCCTACAGTTGTGAAATCCAAAAGAAATAAAGTTCTCAAAAAGACAGCACAGAACGGTGAAATGGATAACGTAAATCGTCTTGAAAATTGCAATTCATATAAACGACGAGAAAGACAAAATGAACTGGGTTCCAAAATTAATTTAGAAACAGACGGTAAAATTTGTATGGAAAGAAAACGAAAAAAAAAGAATCATTATGATGATATTAGTCGAGAAGTAATGTCTTCTAAAAAACAAAAAAAAATTCATCTGATAGCAACAAAAAACTACAACTCTTGGACAAATCATTGCATTCTTTAGATGTGACTTCAGTTAATTTAGAAGAAACCACTATTCCAAGTATTGTTTTTGATGAAAATATCAATAAATCGAAAGTGGTATCGTGGGCTTTGCGAAAGAACAATAAAGTAAACAAAATAAGACGTGAAAAATATATGGGAAAGAAATTAAAGAAAGTAATCATTAGCAATAATTTACATGAGGATATAGTAATTCAGCGACAGTCGAACATTTTGAAAATTCTAGGTAAACAATGCCAAAAACGAGTCATGTCTTCTAGCCCGTCGAAAAAAAAGACCCTTTTTACTGCAGATAAAATTAAGGTCAATGCAGCAAAGAAAATATCAAATAAATATAAACGAATCAAAAATAAATTTGATACTATTCAGCTATTGTCCTCGAAAGAATACTATGTATTTAATGTTGCTTCAGCAATGAGTGTTCTGCCAATTGGGGAACGTTTTATGAAAGCAGAGTCAATCATAAAATGGTGTTTGCACATGAGGAAAAAGTCCTTATACGTCATAAAAAAAAAACTGAAATTGATAAAAGAGAAAATAGAAGTCATATTGACCCAGCTTGCTGAATGTACCAATGTTTCAGTTGAGGACAAGGTAACCATTTTGTGTGGTAGCACGAGAAAACACACAGCTTCATCTGAAGCCTATTTTGCAGAAACGGCATATCAAAAACCAGCACAATTTTCAGACGCTATTGTCATAGACAATAAAGGTCGTGCGATAAACATTTTATCTACTAGCAGAAATAAAAAAGGTGAAATTTCCTGGACCTGTTCATCCCTCTGTAAGCCAATTAACGGGACAGACCTAGTTAGAATTTTCGAAAAATCGATTTTTTTTTATTTCATTTTCAAAAAGTAGAATCTCTTACGAACATTTTCCGCCCAGGTAAATGTAAATCGGACCATTATTCGCCGAAATACAAGACTTTGTAGCACGTCGTGTCTGAGCCATAGGTAAGCAGGTAGCGGACTTCAAGTGCGTTTTTCTCGAAACCATGTTTTTGAAGTCGGTGATCACTGTAGCTCGAGAACGGCTTTACCGATCGGGTTGAAATTTATATCACTTCTTCTATACATGGTAGTCCTCCATATGAACGAAGGATTTTTTTTTTGGATAATTATTTTTATTTTTAATAGCAAAAAATGGAACTGATATTTTGGTCAAAAAAACACTTTTGACTTTTAACGGCCGCCATTTTGTGAAAAATGGAAATTTTTCAAAACCCTTCGTTCAACTGGAGCATTATATCATTAACTAAAAATCCCCTCCGTTTTTTTTGTTTCAGATGAGCCGTTGCAGCGTGAGCTTGATCACCGCAAACCGTGTTTTTTTTTGCAGCGTCCTCGGCAATTGACGGTCACCAGCTTATTTCGATATGTATTGCGTTGAAAAAATTGCAACATATACATTACATATGTATCTTTTAAACGGAAGAACTTTTGTTGTGAATTATTTTATCGTTTGACCAAAAAAAAATCGGAAAAAGGCCTTTTTTTTGACGTTCCAACTAGGTCTGTCCCGTTAATAGTAAGCTCGTTGATGCTTATCATCATTTTCTGTTAAAGATATACAACTGTTCTTTGAAAAATGTTCGAAAAGTGTTTTCCCAAATTCACAAATGTACAGTTCGACAAATTGGTACGTTATTAGGGCACAGTCACAGTTGTTACATAAGTCCTACGAACTGTAAATCACTTTTTTTGCCAGTGGAATTTTTATCGCCGCATTTTCCAAATGTGAGAATGATAAAAAGAACATTTTATGAAATACAAGCATCTTTGCAAAAGTTGTACGATTTAGATGAAGCGTTGGAGACTACGAATATCAGTATACTGTCGAAGATTGCAGACGAAGCACGGGAAAGGTCTAGATCTTTCGATACTAATAAAGAAATCGATTTGAACGAGGAGTCCATAATTTCAAAACATTTTGAAGCATTTAAATTACTGAAAAAAAGTTCGATGGACACACCACTGTTCGCTTGTGTGTCGTGTGAAAGACTCTGCTATCGAAAAAATGTTGTAGC
This sequence comes from Rhimphoctona megacephalus, assembly GCA_963989365.1. Classification (NCBI taxonomy): domain Eukaryota; kingdom Metazoa; phylum Arthropoda; class Insecta; order Hymenoptera; family Ichneumonidae; genus Rhimphoctona; species Rhimphoctona megacephalus. The sequence continues at coordinate 1,716,948 of OZ022419.1, forward strand.
AATTAAAAAATTAAGAACCGGGATAGCGTCTCCATTTTGGAAAGATTTAATGATGCATGTCTTAAAGAAAGGAATAGAACCTGAATACGTTTGTAATTATTGTCTCACAAAATTTCGTTCAGGCAAACTACCGCTAACTTGTATTTTAAATAATCTTGATGCAGGAGAGGTTCCAGAAGAAATGTTTGGTCTTAATGAATACGAGAAAATATTGATTCAAAGAGCTAATGCATTCCAAGTAGTTCAAAAAATAGGTACAGTTTCAAATAAAAATATGCCTAACAAAGTAGTTAATAAAAAAGTTGTAGGAAGAACATTTCATTTGCCTTTGCCGATTGAAAAAACGCTCGAAAAAATTTGTGCCGCAACAGAACCACTCAATGTACAACATGAATTGTACATTTTAGTACGCGGAATACCCACGAAGGCTAAAGTTGTGTGGGAAAACTTAGTGAATATAATAAAGGTATTCAAAGTCCTTATGTGGCTTAAAAAAAATAATCCATTATACTATGAAATCAAGTTACCAGGGTCCCCGGATTTACTGTTAAAGGATTTAGTTTCAGATGTCGAATTCAATTTTGAGGGAGACGCTCTTGATGACGAAAGTGAGTGTGAGCATGAAATAAATGAACTAATTAATGAAAGCATGCAAACGAATAGCAATGATGAAGATGTCAAAGCGCTCCGAACGAATAAAAATATGGAAGGTAACAGAGAGTTTGAAATCAACAAGAATCCAGAAGATAGCAAGGAGCTACAAACGAACGAAAGTATAGAAAATATCAAGAAGCAGTACAAGATCCATTATATGAACAACAATTCAGAAGATATCAAAGGGTTTCAAATAAATGAAAATACAGAAGATATCGAAAAGCATAAGGCGCTGCTAACGCAAAAGTCTCAATCCGATTCCTGTTATGAGCAATTTACTATTCACCCAATGTATTCCGAGAAAGAAAATAAATTAGCATCTGAACTTTATCAAATGTTGAAAATTGAAGATTTGGCAATTGATTTTCATTATAAGGCTCTGGACTTGAAATGTTATCCAGACTTGTACCCTTACGGTATTAATGGACAACGCGAAGAGCGAGTAGTTCGGCTCACTGAGTTTGATTACATTAAGTCAAAGCTAATGTCTAAGCATCCTCGATTTAGACTGAACCAACAATATTTATTCTTCTTATTGAATGATAATAACATTCGTCAGTTAAAAAGCGGTATATTCCATAAGATGAATGTCACTGATGCACGATGGCGGTTTACCGCTGGTAGTTATTTACAACAATTGGCAAAAGGGGAACTTGAAGGAAATTTGGATACCATCTTTGCACGACTCCGCAATACGGAACAATATTGGCGCACGCCTAGGTCTAATCTGAATTATATGATTCACCATTATGGTCCAGCTACGTGGTTTCTCACGTTAAGTCCAAGTGAATATTTATGGTCAGATTTGATACAATATTTGCGCGAAGGAAATCCTACAATGGCACAGGCTTCGGCCAATTCTTTAATTGCCGCAGACCCTGTGTCCGTATCACGATTTATGGATAATAAGTTTCGAGCAATGTTGAATTTTATATGCTCGAAATCTAATCCAATTGGGGAAGTCACGCATTATTTTTGGAGGCGCGAATATCAAACTAGAGGTACTCAACATTTCCATTTATTAATATGGGTAAAAGATGCACCGATTCTTGGTAAATCTTCAACTGAAGATGTTGCCAATTTTATTTCCAAATACGTAACTTGCAGATTACCCAACGAAGACGTATCGCCGACTCTATATCGTCGGGTTATTTCGCATCAAACTCATCATCGTAACAGCTATTGCTTGCGTAGTAGAAAAGTGAAAAATCGTACCATTCGAGCTTGCCGTTTTGGCTTTCCTCGGCCTGTAAGCGATACTTTGGTCATGAGAGATGTCGTCACTGCCGTGGCTGGTAGAAGACAATTAAAAAAGAAAAGCAAATTGTATGATCTTCCAAGATCTCAGAATGAAACAAATATTAATGACTACAATCCTGTAATACTTACAGCATGGGAGGGCAACATGGATATACAATTTCTTGGGGAGAAATCTTCCGTGTTAACAATGTATTGTACTAAATATATATCTAAAGCTGAGAAAAGTTATGCAACGAAAATTTTTGAAAGCATAAATTCTACAAAATCATTAACGAGTCGTCTTTGGAACGTCGCTTTACGCATGTTATGCAATAGAGAATGCGGTGCTCTTGACGCCGCTGATAGTTTATTAGGATTTTCTTTATATGGTACGGATCCGTCAACTACTATTAGATGGCTAGATGTTAATATGGTAAGACGTCGGAGATTGAAGTCTTATAAAGAAATGAAGAATATGGATGAAAATTCAACCGATATTTTCTACCCCGATTTGGTAGATTATTATCACCCCACAAGACCCACGGAATTGGAGGAAACTAACTTGTATGATTTTGCAAAGTGGTACGATATCGTTTTCACTGAACCAAAAGGTGAAGTTGAGTTTTATACATTAGGTGGTGGAAAGTATTTGAAACGCCGTGAAAGAGGTTATTTGATAAATCATTTCAAATACGATGTAAATACGCAGCCGGAAAAATATTTTTTCGCTTTGCTATTGCTTTTCCAACCATGGAGAGATACGGATGAACTTAAAAATGGATGTGATACGTATGCGGAGTCATTTTTGTCAATGGAATCTGAACTTACTGTTGCTCTAGGGTATCACGAAAAACTTGCAGAAATACAGAATGACTTCAATTGTGCCAAAGACCTTATTGAAAAACAAATGGCTGAAAATATAGAAGAAGAGAAAAATGTTAATGACAATATTGATGATATAGGCTGTATTCAAATTGAAGCTGACGATGCTATGAAAGATTTCGCTGACATGGGTGATAAACACGATGCTGTTGAAGTTAATCTTACTCAAATGATTTCTGAATTAAATGCGGACCAAAAACGCATATTCGATAAGGTCACCCATATCATCAATTCTGGAAAAGATATTCTAAGAATGTACGTCAGCGGAGAAGGGGGAACCGGTAAAAGTTTTTTAATTAAGACACTAAGATGTTGGATTAAAGAAACTTTCGGAAAAGATACAGCGGTAACGGCTCCTACGGGTTTGGCAGCATTTAACATTGACGGATTAACGGTACATAGATTATTCCAATTGTCCGTTGAGCATGGCCAGACACCTAAATATAAGGAACTCTCCGACATGGTTTTAAAAATAATCCTTGATCAATTAAAAAACGTTTCGCTTATCATTATTGATGAAGTCTCTATGATATCAAATATCACGCTACTGTACATCCATCTTAGATTAACGGAGATTTTCAACACATCTAACGTTGACGATGGCTGGTTCGGTAAAAAACATGTTTTGTTGTTTGGCGATTTTCTTCAATTACCATCGGTGCGTCAAGAACAAGCATTCGTTAAACTTGATACATCCAAGGTTCAACAGTTATTAGAATCTTTAGGAAGTGCGGATATTTGGGCAAACTTATTCAGCTACGATGAACTAACAATCAATATGCGTCGAAAAAACAATTCTTCGTACAGAGAAATACTTTCTAGAATTCGTTTAGGGTTTGTAACTGAGTCAGATGCCAAAATTCTGAATACAAGGAAAATTAATTTTAAATCTATGGAGTTCCGTGATAGAATAGAAGAGTTGTGTGATTACATTAGCGAATTATCAGACGAAACAGTTTGTTTATTACCCACAAATAATTTATGTGATGTTCTGAACGAAGCTATGTTAAATCGTATACCATCGGAAGATATTATATTAATGGCTCGTGATGACATAGATTTTGTTCCCTATAATAAGTCAAAAGCGGCAAAGATTTTGGCTCGCAACGACGATGATAGCTCTCGAACAGCTGGTCTTGCAACTCGTATAAGGGTTAAAATAGGAGCAAAGGTTATGCTTAGGCGAAATATAGATGTTACACTAGGCTTGGTGAACGGTACAATTGGTAAAATTGTTTCGATTACTCGTTCACTTGATACAAATGATGTCGAAAAGATAAAAATTCGTTTGAAAACGGGGTTGGAGTACGAAATAGAACGCGTAAGTGTTAAATTTCAAATAATGGATGGAGTTTATGTTGTACGCAAACAATTTCCTTTGTGTACAAGCTATGGCATTACTGTTCACAAGAGCCAAGGATTAAGCCTACATCATGTTGTGATAAATGCAGGAAATTCAATATTTACTTGCGGGCAAATTTATGTCGCTCTTTCTCGTGTGACTAGTTTGGGCGGATTACATTTGATAAATTTCGATCCTTATTCTGTAAAAGCAGATGAATTGGCTGTAATCGAATATAATCGTTTGAGGCAGAAATATCGCCCAGACCTTGCCTTAATAAAATTCTCTACAAAACGGACTCCAAAAGTACCGGATTTAGTTTGGGCGATACCCAAAAATGTAATAGAATGTCAAGACCCACCAACTGAAACGAAAACCAGTACCTGGCATATCAATGGCCTTTCAAATGTGGATGGTGTTTCATGTTATGCCAATGTTATCATACACTGCATGTTTCATTGTCAACCGCTCCGAGAAGAACTCATAAGGAGTGGCAAAGCAGAAGAAAATCCATTAACACTTTTACTTCGTGCTTATGTAGAACGAAATGCATTGTCAAGTTCACTTGCCGTGAGGGAATATGTAGGTGGGTCGTTCATTGAAAAAAAACAGCACGATGCGTCTGAATTTTTCATTGGCATTTGCAGCAAGAATGATGTCGTTAAAAATGTTGTCGAGCATAAATTAATAATTAAGATTCGATGTCAGGCTTGCCAGTACACGAAGACGGAAGAGCAACCAAATAACATACTAGTGCTGACCGTACCATGTGTTAAGAAACCTTCAACTTTGCACGAAATAATTGAACATACTGTGGCTCAATGGTGTTCAATTGAAGGTCAATGTAATTCTTGTGATGAAATAGGGAAACTTATGACAAAATCTAGTATATCAGCCGCTAAACAAGTTTTAATTCTACAACTTTCGACAATGTCTGTGCATGAAAAAACCTTACAATTTTCAAAAATTGATTTTAGTATTAAAAGTGTTCCGTCTACTACAATTGCCATTTGCGGCCAAAAATATAAAATCAAAAGTGCCATATTTCATCACGGTCAAACCGTTTTCAAAGGTCATTATACAAGCATGTTGAGAATGGGAACTTCTTCATGGATTTTAGCAGATGATGCTAAAATTGAAAAAAGAAGTTGGCCGAGGAATGCTAAAAATAGATATATATTTTTCTTGGAACAGACTAAAAAATAAAAATTTGTATGAAGTAACCATTTGCATGAGCAAACCATTTTCGACTAAATATTGCCATACTCTGCTATAACACCGGAAAAAATGCTGACTGTTTTGCATCACCCGAGTACCTATACAATATTGACATGTTTAGTGACAAGCTATGAATTGCATACAAATAGTCGACAAATCCTTGCCAAAAAACAGCAAAATTGCTGTAAAAAAAGTTGAGACAAGTATATTTACTCCCCCCAATAGTAACTCCACAAAAAGTTGTTAAATAAATAAAAACTCCAAAAGCATTAATAGTCAAATACATTTAAATTTATTAACCTCGAATTAAATTATTTAATCAATTGAAACTATAGCTGTTCTACTCAACAAAAATAAGAATAAAAAATAGGCATGAAAAAAAATCCGATACAAAAAAAATCCAAACGAAAAAAAAATCCTCAATAGTAACTCCACAAAAAGTTGTTAAATAAATAAAAAACTATAGAAGTATTAATAGTCAAATACATTTAAACTTATTAACCTCGAATGAAATTTTTTTTCATTAATTAAAAGTATAGCTGTTCTACATAACAAAAATAAGAATAAAAAAATTTAAAAAAAACAAATTAAGAAAAATAAACAAAAAAAGTTTGAAAAAAAATTCCGATACAAAAAAAACTCCAAACAAAAAAAAATTGAAAAAAAAAAATTCGGCTGAAGTACTTGGCGGGTTTTTTTGCTTCACACACATAATGTATCTATCACTCATGGTCATAAATACGCCAAGTACTTCAGCCGAATTTTTTTTTTTCAATTTTTTTTGTTTGGAGTTTTTTTTGTATCGGAATTTTTTTTCAAACTTTTTTTGTTTATTTTTCTTAATTTGTTTTTTTTTTAATTTTTTTATTCTTATTTTTGTTATGTAGAACAGCTATACTTTTAATTAATGAAAAAAAATTTCATTCGAGGTTAATAAGTTTAAATGTATTTGACTATTAATACTTCTATAGTTTTTTATTTATATAACAACTTTTTGTGGAGTTACTATTGAGGGTTTTTTTTTCGTTTGGATTTTTTTTGTATCGGATTTTTTTTCATGCCTATTTTTTATTCTTATTTTTGTTGAGTAGAACAGCTATAGTTTCAATTGATTAACGGGACAGACCTAGTTAGAATTTTCGAAAAATCGATTTTTTTTTATTTCATTTTCAAAAAGTAGAATCTCTTACGAACATTTTCCGCCCAGGTAAATGTAAATCGGACCATTATTCGCCGAAATACAAGACTTTGTAGCACGTCGTGTCTGAGCCATGCAAACCGTACTCAAAACTTTAAATGCGTTTTTCTCGAAACCATGTTTTTGAAGTCGGTGATCACTGTAGCTCGAGAACGGCTTTACCGATCGGGCTGAAATTTATATCACTTCTTCTATACATGGTAGTCCTCCATATGAACGAAGGATTTTTTTTTTGGATAATTATTTTTATTTTTAATAGCAAAAAATGGAACTGATATTTTGGTCAAAAAAACACTTTTGAATCTTAACGGCCGCCATTTTGTGAAAAATGGAAATTTTTCAAAACCCTTCGTTCAACTGGAGCATTATATCATTAACTAAAAATCCCCTCCGTTTTTTTTGTTTCAGATGAGCCGTTGCAGCGTGAGCTTGATCACCGCAAACCGTGTTTTTTTTTGCAGCGTCCTCGGCAATTGACGGTCACCAGCTTATTTCGATATGTATTGCGTTGAAAAAATTGCAACATATACATTACATATGTATCTTTTAAACGGAAGAACTTTTGTTGTGAATTATTTTATCGTTTGACCAAAAAAAAATCGGAAAAAAGGCCTTTTTTTTGACGTTCCAACTAGGTCTGTCCCGTTAAACAATTTAATTCGAGGTTAATAAATTTAAATGTATTTGACTATTAATGCTTTTAGAGTTTTTATTTATTTAACAACTTTTTGTGGAGTTGCTATTGGGGGGAGTAAATGTACTTGTCTCAACTTTTTTTACAGCAATTTTGCTGTTTTTTGGTAAGGTAGTTGGTTTCCCTCCGGGATATGAATAAAATTAGTAAACATCAAAAAAAAAAATTTAAGTGGCGTTTTGATTTTTTGTGATATCATAGGGAAACGACGGACCACCAATGTACTTGTCCAGGTTTTTTTCCCCCCGGGAGGGGATTTTTGCTATTTGATATCACTTCTTTTTTCTATAGTATTTTCATATATTTCGCTTTATATAGACTCTAATAGAGTCTGTATATAACAAAAAAACTTACAACGTGTTTGCATCATTACATCATCGATTTATTACAATGTCAGGAATCAGTACTGCTCACACTACTAATTCGACATAAAAGAGAATGAGACAGATTTTCTACCATAAATTCATTGTTATTGAGGTTGTTTAAATATAGGAGCGTTTCGTTTCTCTGATAAGAAAAAAAGTTATAATGTTTTCAAAAGAGTTAACTACACACTCGAAGTATTTTCGAGATGTTAGTAATTCGTTGATAGGTTATTATTCGATTATAGCTTGGCAGGAAGGTGTTATAGAAGAGACCTCAAGTACCAGTTTTTCCCCAAGGAAAAAATTCAGAAAACTAAATACTTTATCATTAACTTTCAAGTTGTGTATTAGAATAAGGCATTCAGGGGCGAAATGGCAGCGAGGATATTAGCAATTTCGGTCTAAGCTATAAATAGATAATTATATTTAACTTTACTGTCAGGAGCCTCAGAATTATTATTCTTTGAAAGATGAAATGACGGAAGAATATGATGCATCATCCTTGACTTACAAATTGTTTTATAAAACATAGAAAAAAATTAGATTAAAAAAAAATTCGGCCAAAGTACTTGACGAATGTTTTTTCACTTAATTTATATAATGTATTGGTCATGGTGACATCCTCGCCAAGTACTTCGGCCGAAATTCTTTTTCATCTAATTTTTTTTCATTTGCAATCTTTTTTTTGCTTCGGACTCTTATTGATACAGTTTTTATTTTCATTCTGGTTGGTAAAACAACTGCATTTTCGAACTTGATTCTTTTCTCTATCAACATTCAACATTATTTGAAGATTTTATGTCACACGATAAAGCCTCCCGTACTTGGCCACATATATTTTAGTATAGCTCAATTTATTTTATTACTTTTTGCGAAACCCAACCTTAGCTTTTCGCGAGGATTAACTCATTTTGTTTTGTGTGATTTGAATTTATTTGATACATTTTTTGAGAGTGGTCACTTCTTACTTTTTGATAGGATTTGATTTTCTCAGGGATTTTTGCGAGAAATGTTTTTGCAGTATATGTATATTCGTGGAAAAATATGGAAACGGCGGTCAACAAATGTACTTGTCCAGGTTTTTTCTGCGAGGGGGATTTTTATGCATGGTATGATTCGTTTTTTCTTGTTCTTTTCAAACATCTCGCTTTATATAGATTAGAAAAAGGTTATATTGGGAAATTATCGCTTTTTCGTTTCCAAACCCTGACCCCTTCTACTTTGAGTCAGGTTTTTTCCCCATGAAATAAAGGGACACATGTTTTGGAATTTTCAATTTGGCATTTTTTTTATTCTCGAGCCAGTCAAATTTTTTTGACATTTCGCTTTACCTTTCTGGAATCAGGCTAAAATAAGTCGGGAACTTGGAGTCTGATACAAAAATTTACAAAGCTTTTGAGGGCTAGATTAGAGCAGTCAGAACTTTTCCATACAATTTATAGCTATTTGAATTTGTGTTTATCAAAGAAACATATTAAATAACAGTATCTCCTTGTTATATTTGTAAATTTGTGGTAAAAAATATTACGCTTATTTCAGCTTGTTGATAAAAATGGAGCGACTTTTTTCGAAATTTTTCATTTTTGATTAATGATAAAATAAAAAACCAGTTTCACGTATGTTTAGAGAAAACATATTGAATCTATTGTGAAAAAAGTTTACGCATTTTTTCATTCTTATTTTTATTAACAAGGTGGAATCAATATTCTCATTGAATATAGAAAAGTTCAAATAGTATGTTATGGGAACTCCAAACCAATATATTGAACAAAGCGGACAAACTCAGACCAGGATCGTACCCAAGAGAATGAAGTGAATTTAGTTGTATTAGCCACATTAGCTTTGAGCAAATTTTGATACCATCAAAACCAGAGCGACTGTAAAGGAAAGCCTTTGGAATAAATTTTTTTCAATTTATTATGCCATAATCAGAGCTAAAAAGTGGAAATACTTAGCACACATGTCTCCTCTTCAAAAAATGTTCAAAGTTTATAGATATCAGCTACATTCCAATGATATAAATTTTGATACTATCAGAAGAAGAAGAGCACCCGAAGACTTTCTGAAACAACTTTTTAAATTTATTATGCCACAACTAAAGTGCAAATGTGAAAAAACATAGTGCACTTTAAGCCCAACAAAGTTCAGAAAATTTGGATGTATCTATTGCGTTCCGAGGACAGAAATTTTAATCCAATCCAAAAATGAGCAGCCGAAGACTTTTTTTAATAAATTTTTCAATTCATAATGCACAGAGATAGAAAATGGAAATACTTGGTGCACATGTCGCTTCACAAAATGTTAAAAGTTTGTAGGTATCGGCTACATTCCCATGATACAAATTTTGATATTTCTAACAATAATGGCCGTGAAAGCCTCAAAACTAGAACTTACAGATATTTTAATATTATCTTTGAATTTTGAAAAGTTTAGAAAGTATGTTATGGATATTTTAAAACAATAAATTCAACAAAGCGGGCAAACTTAGATCGGTACTATGCCCAAGAAAATGGATCGAGTTGAGTTGTACCAGTAGCATTATCTTCGTGCAAATTTTCGTACCATCACAACCAGAGCATCCGTAGAGCAAATCTTTTCAAAAATATTTTTCAATTCATTATGCCACAATAGGAGCCAAAAAGTAGAAATACTGAGCACACATGTTGCTCCAGGAAATTTCCAAAGTTTGTAAGTATACATTGCGTTCCAATGAAACAAATTTTTATACTTCCAGAAAAAAAGGAACCAAAGACTTTCTGACAATTGTTTGAATTAGTCATGCTACAACTCAAGCATACCACACATTGGGCTCAATAAAGTTTATGAATTTTGCATGTAGCCATTACTTTTCGAAGCCAAATTTTAATCCCATCCAAAAATGAGCAACTGAAGAATTTTCATAATAAAATTTTCAAGTCCTAATAATGCCACTACGCGAGCCAAAAAGTGGAAATATTGGGCACACTTGTCACTTCACAGATATTTCAAAGTCTGTACGTATCTGTTGCAATTCAATGATACAAATTTTGATAATATCAGTAAAAACACATCAGAAGACTTTCTGAAACAATTTTTCAAAATTTATTATGCTACAACTAAAGTGGGGAAGTGAAAAAATATCGCTCAATAGAGCCGAATGAAATTCTGAAATTTTGCATATATTCATGGCGTTCCGAAGACAATAATTTTGATCCCATTGACAAATGAGCAACCGCAGAATTTTCATAACAAAATTTTTAATTCATAATGCCACAATCGGAGCCAAAAAGTGGAAATACATTTGTTGCTTTACAGAATTTCCAAAGTCTGTAGGTCTCCAATGCAATCAAATGATACAAATTTTGATAATATCAGTAAAAAAACATAAGAAGACTTCCTGAAACAATTTTTCAAAATTCATTATGCTACAACTAAATTAGGGAATTGAAAAAATGTAGCGCACATTGGGCTCAACAAAATTCTGAAATTTTACATGTATGCATGGCATTCTGAAACCAGCAATTCTTAACCCATTGACAAATGAGCAATCAAAGAATTTTCATAACAAAATGTTCAATTCCTAATGCCATAATCGAAACCAAAAAGGGAAAATACTTGGCACATCTGTCGCTTCACAGAATTTTCAAAGTCTGTCGGTATCCATTGCAATTCAATTATACAAATTTTGATAATATCAGTAAAAACACATCGGAAGACTTCCTGAAACAATTGTTCAAAATTCATTATGCTACAACTAAAGCGGGGATGTGAGAAAATATAGAGCATATTGAGCCAAACAAAATTCTGAAATTTTGCATATATCCATGGTGTTCCGAAGACAACATTTTTGATCCCATTGACAAATAAGCAACCAAAGAATTTTCATAACAAAATTTTCAATTCATAATGCTACAATCGGAGCCAACAAGTGGAAATACTTGGTACATTTGTCGCTTCACAGAATTTCCAGAGTCTATAGGTATTCGTTGCATTCCAAAGATACAAATTTTGATAATACCAGGATATGGAGTATATACCGCCATAGTCTTTTGACATAAAGATATATTATACGAGCCATTTTGACATAAAGATATATCGTTACTTACTACGGTTATCATCCAGATGCATACATATATATCCAGATGCATGTTGACAGTGTGTCGGTCTATTCATTCATCAAACGCGAGATGATTCTAAACCATATTTTGGATAGAAAAACGACGTCGAACATCTTTTGAAATGGACCAACAATTATCATGCAAGGAACATTTTATGATGTAACAAATCTTATTATGGTAAGCGAGGAACATTTTATAATAAAGAGGAAAGGGACCAATAAAATAAATTGTCAACGGTGTAGAGTTAAAAAAAATATTTATTAGACACTGCTCAAAACTCGGCATGATAATAACAAACTTTGCCATATACATTTTTTTGACACTCTTATTAGTTTTATAGAGTTTCTTTTTCAAATTTACATCGATTCACACCAATCATGATTAACAGTTCAACGTACACCATTTCATAGTTATCAAAGAACCGAAAAGAATGATTTCTCAAGAAATCTTGTACGAGGAACATTTAATCGCGAAAGAGAAAAGAGATCGCTTTCGTTTCCGTCGTAGAGTTAAGTGTGGAAAATAAAAACTGCAGGGTTAACAATAATAAAAAAATACATATTGATTTCAGCACTGTTCGAAAGTTGATTAAAAGCACTTCACTATTTTCACACCATCACTTTCTTATTATTACTGTAACCAAGAGTCGATCGAACCTAACTACGATATTTATAACCTCACAACTGTTCGTGAAAAAACATTAATATTTTCAATACTGTTTAAGCCACGAGATTCTAATTAGTCGTGATCGAAAGGGGAAAAAAATAATATATCTTTCTACAACCAAAGTTCCAAATTTATAATGGATATCACACATTTTTTCTAGCCTGACACAAACGAAGAATAATAGACAAGTGGCGAATGAACACGTAAAAACGTTTCAACGATTATAAGTATTATTTAACCAAACTCACACATCCCGCACTGTTTTTACGAAACTCCGATTAAACTTTAATATCGCTGACGACGACTTTCCAATAATTTCGACACTTAGTCCAAGTGCCCGTCAAATGGTTATTGTTTAACTAAACTCACACATCCCGCACTGTTTTTACGAAACTTCGATCAAACTTTCAAACCTCAAAAAACATCTTAACAAATACTATTGTCACTTATCACTTATCCCGATTGATTTTTCCGAATTTTGTCACTGATTCCCGATTTTACCACGAATGCGCGTTAAAACGGTTATTTATTATTGTTTATAACCAAACTCTTCCACACGTCCTGCACTGTTTTCATCATTTATTTTTTGAATTCCGTTTCACACAGATTCACACATTGCGCATGACTCGTTTCATTGCGCAGTTGCGTGTTGCGCATCATTATGCGCATGCGAACTTGTTCACATCAAAATGATGAGACCCAACGAACGAACACGACCACAGATCACATACCTTTAATGGTATTATCACAGATATAGACACCAACCAATCAGAAACTCGAGAGGCTTCAAGAGGTCTTTGATGGTGTTATCACAGATACAGACACCAACCAATCAGAAACTCGAGAGGCTTCAAGAGGCCTTTGATGGTGTTGTATACAGACACGTCGAAATCCTTCACACAACGATATAAAAATTGATAATTTTGACCTGTGCAAAGTTTTTTCTCAGCAATTACGCCACCGATCATGCTGATTCTGGGCTCAATCGAAAGCATTTTTGACAATTAGTCTCCAGTCCGATTTTCGTTATATCAAACGACTCCTGAGCTTCGTAATTAATCGAAAAGACATGCCAATTTTACCCCCACCACCGCGAATCGTTTTATTCAGAGAAAGTATAGACTCGGTGAGCCTCGGACCAGCAGACGACAGAGCTGTCAATGTACTTGTCCCGAGACTCTACCGAGTCTCTTGATATATATATATATATATATATATATATATATATATATATATATATATATATATATATATATAATGTCGTTCACATGAAAAGGAGTGGCGTGTCGTTTCAATAAATTCCTCGAAACATCTGCTTGACCATACAAAAGGCAAATACGGAAGTATTGTGAAGCAAAGGTTGCTCCGCCTCTAACGGTCCGAGCGCCCGACTCGCTACCTGACCGCATGCTGTCCCCGCGCTCTAGACTATATGCGATAACTCCGCAAATATTCAATATTTCGAGTTTTCCTTTGGTCAGTATATTCTTTAGATATCATACTTTTGAAATATGTAAAAAAAAAATTGATTTTTTGAAAATTCTAAAGGGATTTCTGGCCTTAAAATATCGAACACCAATTTAAAATCGGGATTTCTCCCTCGCATTCAAACCCCAGAAAATATTTTCATAGGAAATGCAATCGTGAATGAACGATAATGGCACATGCTACATTTATGGTGTTAATTCGTATGAGGACGACGCTGAAACAGACGTACCCCCTCAAGAGTTAATTCCATTTGAATATTACGATTCAGAAGATTTCTTTGAACCCGAAAGTGACGAAAATACAGACGAAAATCCAATAGATAGAGATAAAAGAATTCGTGAAAGCCTTCGTCTAGACCATTTAAATCCGGAGGAGAAACAACATGTTCTCGATTTAATAAAAGAATTCCCTCATTTATTTCACCTACCTGGTGATAGGTTACCCGCCACGACGGAAATAAAATACACTATACCCACTACGGACGAACCACCTATGACTATACGGCAATACAGATTTCCATCTGCTCATAAAGAAGAAATAAATAAACAAGTCAATAAATTGTTGGATAATAATGTTATTGTAAATTCAGCTTCTCCATATAATTCGCCATTATGGATTGTACCTAAAAAGCCCGATTCAAAAGGAATTAAACGATGGGGAATGGTAATTGATTTTCGTGAACTAAATTTAAAAACAATAAGTGATGCTTATCCCTTACCAAACATTACTGAAATCCTTGATAAACTCGGTGGAGAAAAATATTTTTCAACTTTTAATAAATGAAAAATTGAAAAATCCACTAGCTAAAGCTAGTGGATACCATCAAATCGAAATGGATCCCAAAGACAGACAAACGACTGCTTTCAGTACTCCTAACGGACATTACAAATATACTAGAATGCCATTCGGTCTCAAAAATGCTCCCGCTACCTTTCAATGCTTAATGGACAAAGTTCTTCTCGGGTTACAAGACAGAGTATTTGTACATCTCGACGATATCGTGCTTTTTGCCACTTCTTTAAAAGAACACGGAATAAAAGTTCGAAGACCGATACCGAAGTAATTTATCTCGGTCATATAATCAGTGATGAAGGCGTATGCCCCGACCCTAAAAAGACAGAGGCGGTCGAAAAATTTCCTACACCTAAGACCGTCACAAACGTCCGACAGTCCTTCGGTTTAGCCGATTACTATAGGAGATTCATAGAAAATTTTTCCGAACAAGCCAAACCTTTGAGTGATCTATTAAAGAAAAATGTTGAATTCAAAAGGGGTCCCGAACAACAAAAGGGATTTGATTGTCTGAAAAAGGCTTCGTATTCTTCTCCCATATTACAATATCCAAATTTTGAAGAACTCTTTATCTTAACTGCCGACGCTTCAAATTATGCGATCGGTGCAGTTTTGAGTCAAGGAAAGGCTGGAAAGGACAAACTAATAGCTTACATGTCTAGAATATTAAATTTAGCCGAGAAAAAATATAGTATAACCGAAAAAGAATGTCTCGCCGTTGTTTACGCGATATTACATTTTAAACCGTACTTGTACGGCCGACACTTTATACTCGTCAGTGATCACGAACCTCTAAAAGGGATCGACTTGGTAAAATGACCAGTTCAAAGATTAATCCGTTGGAGAATATGATTCCGGGAATATGAGTATACTTTCGTTTATAAACCAGGACGACTCAACTCAAACGCGGACGCGCTATCACGAAACCCTATCGTTACAAACGTCACATTATTACCTATATCATCCGCCGCGAAGAAAACAACAACAAACGTAGTCCCTCGCAAGGCTACAGGTCTGAACCCTATAATAAAACGAGGTCGACCACCGGGCAGTAAAAACAAACCCTTACCTACAGTGTTAGAAGAATCAAATTTACCCGGTAGCACAATCGCTGAAAGAGTAAGAAATCGTAAAATAATTAGTAAACATCCTCGTGTAGTACCAGTAAAGGGACCACGGACTCATACTAAGGCCCCACCAGCAAAGGTTGCCTCTGACTCATCAGATACAGAGCAACGACCTCCGGCCGCACGCGCACGAAATAGCGCTTTTCCCAGTTTAGCTGAAAAAAGGACTATTCCTACAATGGCTAAGGAATCTCCAGATCCTCCACCTTTGAAATGATTTACCGACGCATTAAAATTCGGATTTTACATAGAAAAATCATTGAACGATAGTGGTCCATCAACAGATACTGAAAATTTACCCGCACCAGTAAATAATAAAAATATAATCGAAATAAATGAAAGTCCAAAAGTAAATCACTATTGGTGGGACGGTGCTCAAGGTAATGACAATAGTCCAGTCACCTTGAGCCATATTTTACGAAGTCCTATTCAAGAGACTCACAAGGAAACCTTCCCAGGTGAGTAGTAAGGCTATGCCAGTTCTAACCCATGGGGCTCTCAGGGGGGTGCGGGGGGCGGGGAAGGGTCTGTTGCGGGGAAGGGGTCTGTGGTGATGAGTCAGAATGACTAGACGTTACGTCCTATTGTGTAATGGGATCGAGGGAGGTCGCATAGATGGAGAAGGATGGATCTATGGGAAAGAATCTAGTATAGAAATTGTGGAATGTGTATTGTTTGAGGATGCAGGTGCGAGGGTGGTACATGTTTAAACCTGAGGTTGCATTGAATGATGCAACGCTCTACAAGGGGGAGCGGGGAAGAGTCTGCTGCGGGGGAGAGAAAATCAAACACTTTTTATGGAAAGACTACTAGGTGATGATCACACCTGACCTCCATTGAGTCATTGTTTGCTTAAAACGGTGCATTGGTAGCATTTAAAAAAAGATAAATCTCCTACCTGCTAGTCCATATTTTGTATTATATACAGTCTTACGTTGATGCGGTATGGGTGGGGCGAAGGTAGGGGAAATGATGAGGGTAAGTTTGAGAGATGTATGATTATTTTTAAAATAATTTTTCAGTTTGAAAAAGTGCATAAACTTATAAGATTGAGAGTTAAATGTTTATTCTGAAAGTAGACGTCGAGATGGATAGATGTGCAAGCTTGTATGCAATCCACCCGTCGAAAGACCCTTGGACATTGACGAAAAATGAACTCGAATCGATTCCCAAGGCTTTACTTTTAAAATATTTTAGCTACTGTATAACTTCATTGTGGGATCGTTTACCAGGGCATTTACAGTGTGATAGTGAGATACAATCATATCATGAGTGTGATGATCATTTTAATCCACCATGGGAACTGACTCATGTTGATGCTGTTGGACCCATGCGTCGAGATTGTGAAAAGTGTTTCGAAATGGAAGAATTGGTGAATATATATGCAATTCGACGTACGAAGAATCCGCGAGAAATGACGACGGAGGAGCTACGAATTATATCGCCAGCAAGATTTAAACAGTACTTCAGTGAATTTACCGATTATTTGTGGGATCGTTTACCAGAATATTATCAATCTGATAGTGAGATTATGTCATATAGACGATGTTACGAACATTGGAATACACAATCGACGGGAGATCACATTGATGGTCCCGTACCCCAACGTCGTAACTGCAGAGAGTGTTGCAAGAGCGTTGAACATGTTTAAACCTGTCTCGAGTGCAGGTGTGTAAACAAAGAGACGTGGATCCATTGTTTGACAAGAATAGATCTTCGGAAAATGCGTGGGAAAGAATCTGCTATTGCGGAATGTGCATTGTTCGAAGAAGCAGCTGTCAAAGATGCAGGTGGCGACATGTTCAAACCTGTATGAGGCTGCATAATACATGATTGAACTAATTTTTCCGGGAAGTGGAAGGGGATTGGACTTATGGAAGGGATGGATGGTACAAATAGTCGAGCATGGAAGAGATCAGCATCAATTCACAGCTCTAGAAGCTTCGTACAAGTCGTGATTTTTGAAAAATCTCTTAACGGGACAGACCTAGTTAGAATTTTCGAAAAATCGATTTTTTTTTATTTCATTTTCAAAAAGTAGAATCTCTTACGAACATTTTCCGCCCAGGTAAATGTAAATCGGACCATTATTCGCCGAAATACAAGACTTTGTAGCACGTCGTGTCTGAGCCATGCAAACCGTACTCAAAACTTTAAATGCGTTTTTCTCGAAACCATGTTTTTGAAGTCGGTGATCACTGTAGCTCGAGAACGGCTTTACCGATCGGGTTGAAATTTATATCACTTCTTCTATACATGGTAGTCCTCCATATGAACGAAGGATTTTTTTTTTGGATAATTATTTTTATTTTTAATAGCAAAAAATGGAACTGATATT
This sequence comes from Rhimphoctona megacephalus, assembly GCA_963989365.1. Lineage (NCBI taxonomy): Eukaryota > Metazoa > Arthropoda > Insecta > Hymenoptera > Ichneumonidae > Rhimphoctona > Rhimphoctona megacephalus. The sequence goes on from OZ022419.1 coordinate 1,735,048, forward strand.
TTGGTCAAAAAAACACTTTTGACTTTTAACGGCCGCCATTTTGTGAAATATGGAAATTTTTCAAAATCCTTCGTTCAACTGGAGCATTATATCATTAACTAAAAATCCCCTCCGTTTTTTTTGTTTCAGATGAGCCGTTGCAGCGTGAGCTTGATCACCGCAAACCGTGTTTTTTTTTGCAGCGTCCTCGGCAATTGACGGTCACCAGCTTATTTCGATATGTATTGCGTTGAAAAAATTGCAACATATACATTACATATGTATCTTTTAAACGGAAGAACTTTTGTTGTGAATTATTTTATCGTTTGACCAAAAAAAATCAGAAAAAAGGCCTTTTTTTTGACGTTCCAACTAGGTCTGTCCCGTTAAAACCTCCACATTCGACAACGATGGCGTTCTCTGGTATCAACGACATCACTAAGCGGTCCGAGTATCTGCCCACGAAAAAACTAAAAGATCTTGAAGTCAATGGTGATTATGGAATCTCTGATATTCGATCGGCAAAGACTAAGTACGGCCCAAGATACGTCGTGGAAGTGCAGAGTGAATTCACCGTCTTCCTGCCACCCCGAGTCGTCAAGGCATTTGAACAAGATCCTGAGGCATATGAAAAACTATTGGAAGCTGCTCATACTGGAAAACTCATTATGAAATACATCGGCGGAGATTGGAACGGCGTCGAGTTTCATGAAATTTCAACGTGAATAAAAAATATATAAACATCTCTGTAATGTGAAGGAGGAGAAGGAGGAGGAGGAGGAGGAGGAGGAAATTTTGTATAAATAAATTAGAAAAAACCATTTCAAAAATGTTTTCTTTATTCAAAGATCCCTCGTTTACATAAGGCATGGTATACATATAACCAGCTTTTCAAAGCTTTTACATTCATCGTTGCACAGTTGAATTTCAATTCGTTGGTATGGTGGTGGGGGCAATTCGATGTAGTTTTTAATAATTTCTTCAACGATGGGCAGTCCAGAGACTCCAAATCAACAATCTCCGTTGACAAATCCAAGAAGCTCGCTAACCACGAAGACTTTTCACAGCCTTTCACAAATATGGTGCGAGCGTGTTGTAAAATTGCTTGAATTATAGGTTTTGCTGCGTCGTATGGTATAAGACCATAGTCCCATGATATTCCATGGAAATTACGTTGCAACCATTTATTCATGGTTCGATATTTTGCTGGTAGCGTGTCCCATGCGTATGGTGGTTCGAAGAAGAGCGTTAGAGGTTCAGCGTTTTTCACATCTGCTCGAATAATTGAAATTTCTTTGAGGATAAACTCGTTGATGGGCCCCTTGAAACCTTGTAGATCAACGATAAACTCCATCTCGACTGATGTCCAGTGTGGTCACTTCAGCCATTTTATACCAATTTTTTCACCCCACCACTCAAGGGATTATACTCTACAATACGATCATGTAGAATGAGGCAGTATGCACATGTCTGCGCAGGTACATTCGTTTTCATTTCAAATTCGAGACGTACATCCACAGGTCCAGACTTGAGAGAATCATTTTGTTTTGAGCAATCAATCACAACGAGAGGTGCATATTGTAAAAATTCATTTTTGTTCAGCCATGGTTCAGCCTCCTTATTGTAGTACATAGATTGAAAGTTTGTATACATGTCGTAGAGTAATGCATACTGATTTTGCTGTATATTCAGATTCATGTTGCCATATGGATAACATTGTGAATTTAAGTATAGTTTCACATCGGTCACGTCACAATGATCGAAACAACTCACATTCTTTGTCTTATTATTTTTTCGTCCCGTTTGAAATGCAAGAATTACATATCGTGGTTTTTCCAGCTGTGTTGAAGTTTTGACGGACCACACATGTTTAGAGGTGATGGGCAATAATGGATATTCATACAATTCCCATGTACGGAAACTCATGGAAATTGGTGTGTCTTTGGCGATAAACTTTAAAAGTTGAATTTTGCGTTGATCCGCCACGGTAACGTATGGTACAAGCCATTCGATTTTCTGTAATGTGAGCCTATAATTTTCAGCGGCTGTCTGTATTATGGCATTGTCATCAGTGCGCGATCTAGTCAAAATTAATTCATGCTTCGCATTCACCATCATTTTTCGATAATCTTCAGCAAAGCCCAGCAGCATACTCAACGGTACGCATACATCAAAGTTACCCGCTGCATCCACGATTTGTTTTGTTTCTTCAACATCGAGCCAACCAGTGTCTTCAAGCATCGAGCTCTTGGCAGGTGTAAGAGATGTATATCCCTTAATGAGAGACGTAACACCCGGATTCTTATTACGATCAATTTCTACCGCATTAAGTTCATATCGCACTTCTTCGAATAAATGACATATGGCATTGTTGACGAGACTCGTTGCATTTAACGCTGTACCATCGTCCTTTGTCAGTTTTCCACAAATGTGAATAGAGCTTTTGCTCGGTAGGATTGATAAATCTTGATGCTGAATTGAAATACGTATTTCATCACTGTTGTTATATGTTGACGATGCGTATGGTTGATGAGCATGAACCTCATAATGTATGATGGATTCATCGAAGATAATGGGTGTCTGAATGTTTACGATTTCTTCCTCCATTGCGCGCAACAGATGCACAACGTACAAAGTAAATAATTTCTCACACGCGAACTCCACGAATCTTGAGTCCCAAACTCTTCAATAGTAGCAGGTTTTGCGGTGTTAGCGCTTTGAGCGTTGATCGACGACTGGTTTCGCGATCCCATGATGCTGCCTTATTAATATTACGATTGTAGACTATGCCCATCGAGATTTTATATGAAGTCGTATGGTGATAACTTCGCCGCGGAAATTTATTAAATCACCGTCTTGATCCACAATACGAAGTTGTATATTGTCGATTCGGTGAGTCGTGATTGGTAGATAAATAACGTTCGATGGTACTTCGATGATTTTGTAGCCCGCCGGCACAGATGGGAAAAATTCGTGAATTGTATGTACTTTTCGCCCGTTGATGTATGCGCCGGTGGTTATGTTACACTCGACTCGTATGGCGTTCACTTTAACCCATTAACGCCGAGGTGATCAGAATTTTTACTAACTTTTCAACGTGTTTATTTATTATGTTATCGGACCAAAAAAATAATGCAATACCTCTATTCCTACGTGGAATTCGATGCTCTTTCAGAATCTGAGCTCAAAATTTCGATTAGACACCGAGAAAAAAAAATATGGCCGATTTAAACGTGAAAAACGTGAAAATTTTCGAAAAAAATTTTTTTTCGCATTTTTTTTCACAATGATACCGCAAAGCTATCAACTTTTTACAATGATCAGAGGTGATCATGGCACTCGGACATTAAGAGGAATTTTTTTCAGAAAAATTCATCGACGCGTTTTTTCAAAATGGCGGCGAGAATGAAAAATTTTTATAAAAATCTTAATCTATCGGTTTCTTCAAAACTATAAACTTGAGAAAAAAATTTCTAAGAACAAAAATGGCTTAAAATTAGTCGAAGAATACTCTTAAATTTTTTCAGAATTTTTGAAAACAATTTTTAATTTTCGAAAATTTCAAAAAATCCAATTTTTCAAAAATACCTGAAAAATTTTTGGAAAAATTTCCTTCAAGTGTTCCTTGACTACTTCTTTCCTGATTCTGTGCATATACATTGTTTTTTTCTACTCTTAGCATTACCCAGAGACGGGGTGCTTTTTTTCGTGAGTCCCCTTGCCTCTCACGTTTCGGAGTGCTTCTTTTCGTGAGTCTTCTTGTTTTTCATTTTAACATTTCTTTTATCAGTGCTTTTTTGCCCAACAATTATTGCATACATATAGATTGCATTTTTCACAATAGATCCTTGTTCTTATTGGACATTTTTCATTTGAACAATTTTTTAATTTGTCCCTATTAGATCGTGTATGAAGTGTTTTACTTGTTTGACCTTTTTGAATATAATATTTAGCAATTGAAGTAGTTAACTCTTTTATTCCACTTTTTTTCTTTCCATCACGTGTAGCATTGAAAATTACGTGGGCATTTGTAATGGATGCCTGTATAAATCTTATAAAAACGACCCATGTCCATTTTTTGGAACGTATACTTGGAAGTACATTATTGCAGTGTCCATCATGCACGTCAACACCACCCATAAATTTGTTGTACAAATGAAAAGCTTGCGGAAAAGGTATATCAGTTTTGGATCGAGCCTCTGAACTATATCTTCTCGAAGTTGATAGTGGACTTACACCTGCAGCAGTTGAAGCTATTGAAACGGGCTTCGAATCCATAATAGTGATGAAATTTATGCCACTATTTCGATCATGTTTTACAATATAAGTACCTCGTGGAGCTTTCTTTTCAAGTATATTCTTTTCTTTGACTCGATTGTCTCTGATAGTGCCAGTGCATTTCAAACGTAATTTTTGCAAGTGTAAAATTAAATCCATATTTGTAAAAAAATTATCAAAGTACAAATGAAATGCAGGGATTTTATTATAATTTATTAGCCGAAAAAAAGGTTCTAATAAATGCAATACTACACGAGTACCTAAATCACATTTTACTAATTTGTTTCCGGTTTGGGAATTTTTACCGCAATATAGATCTAAATTTAGTAGATAGCCGTCTGAAGTGCATAAACCCCAAAATTTCAAACCAAACCTTATTGGTTTCCCTCGAATAAATTGTTTCAAAACAGTTTTTGCATAAGACTTGGCCATCATTTCATCAATAGATATAGAAGTTTTCCATATTCCGAACTTTAGGAGGTTGTTTTGGAAAAGTTTCAACATCGAACGAACCCGCCACCCTCTATCGTTTGGATCCTTGTCTTCAGCTTTTGAATATTTTATTTTAGACTTGATTTCTTCAAACTTATCGCGAGTCATATCGCAGAAGAAACAATTTCACTAGATAAGAATGGATCAGATGACCAATAATCTCTCTGAGACTTTCTTTTATTGAATGAACTGAAAATAACTATACCTATAAAAGTGTCAAGATCTTGTAATTTCAGATCATAATTATTCTCTTTAGACGCATCAATTATATATTGTTTCATTTCGGCGGAAAAAAAGGTTTCAAACAATTGGAAAGGCTCGCACGCCTGTATATTCTTTTTTGTAGCTTCAGATAATAATATTGTTTCTTCACAAGTATTTGGATATGATTTCTCGCCATCGATCCAAATGAATTCGTGATTTTTTTCAAGTTTATCTAAGTTTTCAGAATAAGTAGCACAAGCTTTTTTATAAGTAATATTTGGTATTGTGAATTCATGTTCAGAATCTGAATCAGATATCGAATCACAATCGGAATCAGAATCATCGGAGCCTGAATTGTCTGCATTCGGAATCAAAATGTTTTCGTCGGAATCACTATCCGAATAATCTGATTCATACTCTGCATGCAATGAAGCAGAAGATTTTGAACGTTTTCGTGACATAACAAATGTATTGAAAAAGTGAAAACTAATATTTTTTTTATATGCTTTACCTATAATTCATGTAAAAATTGTATACAACATATGTGTCCATGCACAAGTGAAAGGATATACGAGTTTGTTCGTGAATTTTGTAGTGGTAGATAGAAACAAAATTTTATGTACCATTCAAGAAAATTTTTTTTCTCTAAACCTATAGACTTTACGAAAGAATTTTTAACAACAAAAAAGTCTTAAAATTAGTCAAGGAACACTCTCAAATTTTTCCAAAAATTTTTCAGGTATTTTTGAAAAATTGGATTTTTTGAAATTTTCGAAAATTAAAAATTGTTTTCAAAAATTCTGAAAAAATTTAAGAGTATTCTTCGACTAATTTTAAGCCATTTTTGTTCTTAGAAATTTTTTTCTCAAGTTTATAGTTTTGAAGAAACCGATAGATTAAGATTTTTATAAAAATTTTTCATTCTCGCCGCCATTTTGAAAAAACGCGTCGATGAATTTTGCTGAAAAAAATTCCTCTTAATGTTCGAGTGCCATGATCACCTCTGATCATTATAAAAAGTTGATAGCTTTGCGGTATCATTGTGAAAAAAAATGCGAAAATTTTTTTTTTTCGAAAATTTACACGTTTTTCACGTTTAAATCGGCCATATTTTTTTTTCTCTGTATCTAATCGAAATTTTGAGCTCAGATTCTGAAAGAGCATCGAATTCCGCGTAGGAATAGAGGTATTGCATTATTTTTTTGGTCCGATAACATAATAAATAAACACGTTGAAAAGTTAGTAAAAATTCTGATCACCTCGGCGTTAATGGGTTAAGAATGGATACCGGCAAATCAGACACATGTCTTTTATTGGCTTCCAATAGGCCTGATGCAAAGCCTAGCAGAGGTCCAATCGAGTTGTTCGATGTGAAACGAATAGGCTGATTATATTCGATTTCACTACGCAGTGTATTATTATTCGGTTTGAGCTGAATTTTTATGTTTTTACGTGTCAATTCAGCTTGCAAATATTTTTCAATATCCTCTATTTCATAACTCTCCGTTGGTATGGTCAACACTTGCGTTCCAACATGAAATTCATTGCAGCCAATGTCAATATTGGGAATTGAATTAAATGTGAGCAGCTCAACAAGTCCGAGAGTATAATTTTTATCGGGCGATAATTCGATGGGGGGAAAGAATTGTGCCTCGAGAACAGATGAAGATCCAGATACGGTGATCGTTAAACTATAATCCATGATGCTTGCAAAGAACTAAACACATAGCTCTATAGTCCTCATTTATATAGCACATATTTGGCTCGACGATTCAACTGACCGCATAAAAACTTTAAACATAAATGTCCACATATTATTGCATCATATTCTTGATACTTTTTATAATTATATTTAACGCTACCAACATTGAGATAATTCAGAAGTTCCGGTGGAGGTGGCAGATTGCCAAAACTGTCAAAGTATATGACTTTTTCGTCAATCTTTTTATATGCAACCCAGTGTGTTCCAGGGCCCACATTTTCATCCAAATTCACAATTGCTGATTCTTGCTTGAGGGGTCCGCTTGCAGGTAAAGTATCACGCATGAAAACCCCTCGAAAATGACGAATTTTCATGGCTTTCGCATACTTCAACAGATCGATGTCGGTGAGAGGTTGATGCGGTAGCGTAATTATACGTTTTTTGGCCCGATGTGAAGACCTAGACCCTGCTTGTACGGTTTCAAGTGTAAACCTTTACCCAAAGCAATGGCCTCAATTGTTTGGTTATGTCGCTTATTTTCATCCAATTCCCTTTTGGCCGCTTGAGCAGCATTTACAGCGCTGGCTATTGCCGCACTTCCACCAGACAATGCACCAACGGCGCTAAGGCCGGCGAAGAGGGGTATGAGAAAAGGCAATAAACCACCGGTTTTTCGGGGGACAGGTAGAATTCGAGATGTGCGTACTTTAACGCCTTTTACACTGGCACGCGCACCTTTTAATGCTGACATGACAACTTTACGAGGGTCATCACTATGAATCATCGCTTTCCTCGCAGCACTGATGACCTTTTTCAGGCAAACACTCTTCTGCGGCTTTCTCACTGCTCTCTTCATACCCAAACCAAACTTCCTTTTTGCCTTCATAATGTTTGTCACAGCCCAAGCACTTGCTCTCTCACCAAGACTAGCGTCTTTTGAGGTTACACGTTGCCAGGCTTGTTCAGCCAACACTTTATCCGCCAAATGTCTCGCTTCTAGATTATCGCGATTTTTCGAATATGCAATATCGTGCTCTTTGCAAGCAGCGTCCAATGGGTTTATGCCAGGATCACCACGAGCAAGACGTTTAACCAATTTTGTACCAGGTCCGCAATATTGGTAGCCAGGTAGATGTAATTCCACGGGGAGATTATTGAGTACACTGTTGACTAAACCTTTACCAGGTTTATTGTGCACAATCATCACCGGCGGCTACAACTCGACTGAGCATTATTTGCATTATAAAGTCGCATTTATACGATTTTTCCGATCAGTCATATGAGAGATGGTGTCGAAGAAACAAGGTGGTCAACTCCCCATAATAAACTTCGATGAATTTGTTGATGGTGGTGGTGGTCGTGGTGCAACGAAAAATAAGCGTCATGGGAATATACTACATGACAGTATTCGTGCCGTGTTTTGTGGTCCATCGAATTGTGGAAAAACTAATGCTTTACTCACGCTGCTAATACATCCAAATGGTTTGAGATTTGAGAATATATATCTCTACTCTAAATCGCTGAAGCAGCCAAAATATAGACTGCTCGAGCAATTACTTCGACCGGTGGAAGGAGTTGAATATTTTCCATTCAATGAGCATGAACAAGTTATCACACCAAGTGATGCCCGTCCAAATTCTATATTCATCTTCGACGATATAGCATGTGAAAAACAGGATAATGTGAGAGCGTTTTTTTCCATGGGACGACACGAGATTGTAGACAGTTTTTATCTATGTCAAACATACACTGGTATTCCGAAACATCTCGTGAGAGACAATGCAAATTTTGTAGTGCTATTTAAACAGGATGATATGAACCTTAAACATGTGTATAATGACCATGTGAATACGGATATGACTTATACATGCTTCAAAAACATGTGTGTAAAATGTTGGAAGTTGGACAAGTATGGATTTATTACGATTGACAAGGACAGTGAATTGAATGCCGGTAGATATAGAAGAGGATTCGATTCTTTCCTAACTATTGATAATAAATGATTGCTCATTGTGGTATGAGAGACAGTCTTAAGTCTAATTTGCTTGCGTCAACATGAAGAGCAAAGAACTTTTGAGAGAAAAGGATGTATTGTGTGAACTTGCCAAGGCGAGTGATGCGATTAGACGAAAACATCGAAAGTTAAAAAGTGGTCGCGATACTGCACAGCAGAAAATGCAAGATGTGTTTAAACCGATCGTTGGACCGTTAGAGGAGCTGGTTTCATATAACAAAAATCTGAAGCATGAAATTAAGGATGAAAAAGTGAATATCAAGAAGGAGGAGGAGGAGAAGCATGAAGAAAACAGCGCGCTCCATGACATTTCTTCTAATACCATTTGGCATGAAGCAATTGAAGGTGATGCTGAGCCCTTAGCTGATGCTGATAACTATGCAGACTCCTTAGCTGACGATGACGACGATGACGCCGAATCATCTGAAGATGCCAATGCTTTAATACATGAATATCTGGGACTGCTGCGTAACAATAAAAAAACATGACTGGATGTCATGTATGGAGTACGAAATCTTGCAAATGATAAATTAATGATCGGTAACTCACCGATTCAGTTCGCAGATGATCATATTCATGTTGGAGACAAAAAGTATTCGAAACGTATTGGCTTGGTTGAGTTGTTGTTCAAAAAAGAGCCTGAGTTGAAATATGTATCACCAAACGATTTGGAGGATTACTCGAAAATTATTATTGCTACGAATGTTCATAGAAAATATTATAAACGTAATGGTGCAATACGCCATGATAAATCTTATAAATTTAAAAATTATATATCGAAAATACTGGAGCAAAATGGCGGGCATAAAGGTGGCGGTGGTGGTGATGTGCCCACGTATAAGGTGGCACGAAAAAATACCTCTTTCGACTATGTTTATTGGGATGATCCGAATGAACTAGTGGATCGTCTTCGTCTACTACTCGCATCACAAGCTGCCGGGAACTCCTCCCATTCCAACGAGATTATATCAATTATTGAGGAATTACGTGAAGCTAAAATCATTTATTAACATGTGCGAGCTCTTTTTTTTCACGCATTCACAACATGACCGTCGATGTGTTCGGACGCCAATTGAATAGAGGTGGTGCGGGTCCTCCCGGTAAACCAGGTGCTGGATTTAAGACTACAGCAGACGGTGATTATGATTTGGAAGGAAAACGGCTGGTCAATGTTGGTTCGCCGATAAAAGATGATGATGCTGTAAACCTCCGTTCGTTTATCGATGGGACTAATCATAACACGGTCTTACTACGTAATTCAACGAAACAATTTTTTGAATCGAATATAACGGCTCTTGAAAAGCGTGTAAAAGTTGATCTCACCAACCTCCGTGCTGAAATAGACAATTTGAAAAGTGCGATCAAGGATCTCAACGGTGACGTCAGACTTTTAAAAGATGTCAAAATCTGTGAGAAGCGGAAAAAGCCTTCAAACAACTATCTTCAATCTATGATGAAAAGCGTTACGGGGGAGAAATAATGAGTGAAAAGAAACGTGCTGTGGTGGAGGAGTTGCATAAGCCAGCTCGGCGAAACTATCCACGTCGACATGTGGATATACGTGGCCTGGATGAGACGTGGCAAGCTGATCTTGTAGATATGTCTGCATATGCACAACACAACTCCAAGCATAAATTTCTCCTCACCGTCATCGATATATTTTCGAAATTCACCTGGGCCAAACCATTGAAGAGTAAGAGTGGGAAAGATGTCACCGCTGCAATGGAGTCAATTCTCAGCAAAGGACGCATACCGAAAAACCTTCACGTCGATCGAGGAAAAGAGTTTTATAATACAGACTTTAAGGCTTTGATGAAAAAGAATAATATACACTTGTATTCTACATATAGCAATTTAAAAGCATTAATTTGTGAGCGCTTCAATCGTACACTTAAGAATAAAATGTGGATTCAATTCAGTTTTCGCGGAAACTGGAAATTGATCGATATTCTCGATATGTTAATTACTAAATATAATGATACTATACATCATACCATTAAGATAAAGCCGAAAAATGTTAATGTTACGAATGAAAAACAAATACTACGTGATGTTTTCAATAGAACTGAGGTGGGAAAACTGGCGAAATTTAAAATCGGCGATAAAGTACGCATTAGTAAATTTAAGAATGTATTTGAGAAAGGTTATACACCAAACTGGACAACGGAAATTTTCACAATATATCGAGTAAGAAAAACTAGCCCTGTTACATATAACATAAAAGATCATCAAGATGAGCCCATTGCAGGTGGCTTCTACGAACAAGAGTTACTTCGAGTTAAATATCCCGACATATATCTCATTGAAAAAGTCTTGAAGAAGCATGGTAGTCAGTTGCTTGTGAAATGGCTAGGTTACGACAATACACATAATAGTTGGATAAGTAAGGATGATTTGTGAACAATAAAGAAGACGAAAAAAAAAGTCTGGTTTATTTTTATAACCCTCCCGACATATCCAAGCAGGTCTCTGCATAGCCCTGGAAAGCAGGTAGAAGGAAAAAAAAGGATGGACACAATGAGTTTCACCAAAAAAGATTCTTTTTATTTCACATCAAATGTACAAATATTGAAGAGAAATGTTCTCTCTCTCTCTCTCATACATATACGTACGCGCTCTTGGTTCACAATTCTCCACGTTTCCATTGCTTCCGAACATTTGGGAATACTGTAATGACCCCATGGTAATGTGTCTACCGTTCTAGGTATAATATACCGCTTGTCATCGATGAGTTTCACAAAAAAAAGATTCTTTTTATTCGACATCAAATAAACAAATATTGAAAAAAATGTTCTCTCTCTCTCATACACATACGTACGCGCTCTTGGTTTACAATTCTCTACGTTTCCATTGCTTCCGAACATTTGGGAATACTGTAATGACCCCATGGCAACGTGTCTACCGTTCCAGGTATAATATACCGCTTGTCATCGTGTGGACTTAGAGCGATTTTTGTCTCTGTTATAGACATTATCTATATTATTATTATTATATATTATATATATTATATATATTATTATTATTATATATTATTATTATTATTATTATATATAGTTATTATTATATTATTAGTTATATTATTATATCTGTTATAGACATTATGTAATGTCGATCGAATCGATGATTGGCAACGCTTCATTTCAATCTGCTCATCGAGACACTTCACATAATCTTCAAATTTTATGGTTCTCGCAACAACATTACTCTTCACACCTTTCGCTTTTTTAACATCTTTCTTCCCCTCAACTCGCGTCGCATACATTTTCGATCTAAGTCCAACGAATTCGGTCATTATGGCCCCGTTGTTCTCATCCTTCATGAGACCAGGGACCTTTTTGTTGACAAGCGGTATACCATATACATTGTCATGGGGGTAGTCACTGGTGTCATATTTGTCGAGATTGCATTTCATGTCCTTATATACATCGTCACATTCAATATGGTAAATTAAACTATCAGTATCTGTATACATCACTTTACTCTTATTTCCATACGTTGGAGTCATGAATTCGTGGTGAAACGCATATAGACAAGTTTTGGAGATGTCTAAAATCGACATGCCCACATATATTGGTTTATTAAACTTGACTTGAAGATTTCGCAACTCTACAGCGATTAAATTTTCTGCAAAGATACTTCGACTGTGAAAGTTGGGTTTTGCGATCATAGCCTCTGCTCCATATCGGCCTGCCCATTCCGTTAACAATTTGACTTGTACGTGGCTACGAACATCTTCCATAGTTTTTCCAAAAACTGCATTATTCATCAATTTGAATAGATTTTTTTCAAAATCATTTTTCGCATGTGTACGAAACTGAGTATTCAAATCAATGTATGTTTGCAGCCAGGAAGATTGCTTGAATTTCAAAACTCTATGTATTTTGACGATTTTCAAACCATGTTGCAAACACTGCTGCAATGCACGATAGTGTATGACATACCGTTTTTTCCCGTTCACCGTTGCAAGCAGCTTTTCTTGCTGCGTGCCCGGAGGTTTGTCATGCGTTGGACAAAACGGTAAGTCACTATGTGCATCGTGCAAGTGTTCTGGATATTCTAAATCAACCTCAAGTATATAACCGTTTTCAGAATCTAATGGAACTGTTTCGACATTGATGCTTGCAATATCGTCAATCCATTCAAAATCTGCGTACGGCAGCGGTTGACTCATTGCCCATCCATACAAATTATTAACGTCGTAATACATCAAGTATGAGGATGATATAGATGGATTATATGAGTCCATATACTTATTATTGGCACGGGCATGCCTTTTGGAGCATTGACTGAGACCACCCCGAATACCTCTCTCCACGAATAATACCATGTCGATGTCCGTGAGCAATTCAAGCTTTACCTTTGTATATTTCATCATGGCATCCCAGGTATATCCGGGGAGAGTATAGTAAAACGCAGGGTCAAGACCATAACTTTTCAGGCAAGTATCGCGGAAATTCTCAAAGATGTCGGCTAATAGTAGTACGTCGGTCTTTAAATATAAATCGCTGTATTCACCGAGCGTTCGAGTTGAAAATCGTTCCCACACATTTTTAGCATGAGTATATTCCTTCTCGGAAATGGTTGACTCTGTTAAAGAGCTGTAAAATGCTTCCCGCGGTGGAAGCTCCGTTTCATCTAACTTTTCAAAACTGTCAATGTATTCGTAGGGGAAGACACCTTTTCGTGTCAATAGATGAAAATCGTCGACGTCGGGAAACTGTGATTTCAAAGTTGTGAGTTTGTCTGAAGTTAAAAATGATGCTAATTTATCGAGACTTGTGTTCAGAAATCTAAATGAGTCTATGAAACGTAATTTTATATTTTTCCGCGTGTCTTTAGATGTTTGAACAGTTTTCGAGAAAGAGATGTACTTTTCTTTTGTTATCGGGAGCAAATCGATTTTCCCCGCGAATGCGGTTGCTACTTCTTTTATGATAAAATGTGCGTCATAACCGGATAAATTATGAAAAACTATTGGCATGAAAAAAGAATTCTGATAGTTTAGATTGCAATTTGAATGAGCCGGACCTCTGAATTGCCCTGTCAAGTGGCAATGATCACGAACACGCTCATCACCCTCGACAAAAGGTTTCTCACAAATATGACACTCTTTGTCTTCCCGAAATTTTCTCCACTCGTGCGGAGTCAATTCGTTCATAGGAACGTTCGTTAAAAGAATCTTTTCAACGCGCAAAGCCAATTGTTTAAGTTCTTCCACAAACCATTCCACACAGTCCTCACCTCGGCGTTCATGATATCCTGACAACGAATTATCGTAGGAGCACTTTACGTAATATCCGACGCTGAAGACGCGATGATGCTGACTCTTGTTTTTCTCTCTCTCTTCAGCGTTGGTCTTCTCCAGGATGCATTCCAGGTCGGCGTATACCACGAACGGGAGACGCTCCTTCCGATTAGCGTTTGTAAACATTTGTCGTTCTCAGCTGGGAGTCGAACGGCACAATCGTTTATAACGCCACAATCCACTTCATGGGACCGCAGCTTATCGATGGTTGGAAAGTAATGGAGACATCTGTAACAATAAAAATTTCAAATTATATTTAATAATTTATTTTATCATCGTATAGGATCAATTGTAATAGATGTAAATTAATTTACATACCGATCACAGATGTATTTTATATGCCCATTAGTATTGAGTTGAGAGTTGACGAGGCGTGATAAGTTCTTGATCCACGCGAAGTGTCCAATTCCACATCCCGACACGTCTTCGATGTATAGCAAGTTGACGTGTCGCTCTTTTTTCTCCTTACTCATGCGGACTGGTAAAATTACTTCCTTCTTCTCGCTATAGACGTTGATTGAGAGATTATTCAACTTTTCAAATCTCTCAATTTGGTTCAGCGTCATAGGGAAGTTGATGCCTTGGAAATCGAATATCGTTGAATAGTGCGGATAAGAGGATGTGCGATCACTGTGTCGAGCTACTGGATGGAGTGCAGCAGTCATTGCCCATCCAAAACACGCATTATCCGTCGATTTCACATTTACCACCGCTCTTTTCAGCTGTATTCGTTGCGTCAATGAAACGTGGCATCCTGCACGCAAAGCGTTGTATTTGTTGATGTTCACCGTTAAATTAGTTATCGATGTTAGGGTCCAGCCACTGTCGCTTTCCTGGAACTCCTCGAGTGATTTCAGAGTCGGCTCCACGACTCGCTTCCGATACCACTCACTCAGGTTCGATGTTGAGAAAAGTTCAACATTCCCCGTGTTGATACTTTTATTCGCTCGCTTATCGCCCACGGTGAACTGTACGTTAAACGAAGTGTTCACTTTGATGCTGTTAAATTTTTCGATATATTCAGCCACTTGTTTCGCGACTAGTTCATACGAATCTAGCAGGAACCTCCGTGGATCGATGTAATCACGATTGATTAAGGCACCGGTTGACAAGCGATTTTCAAAGGCCGTGTCAATTTCTCGCCATATCAATCCATGATCATTTAATCCTTCACCTGTATGTATGAAGCGTTGACGTATTGTCTGCTTCAAACATTCGAGACGTAAGATTTGCGAACTGACTGAGTGATGATATCCGGTGGCAAGTCGTAACCGCTTAGATCGAATTTGTTCCTCTAGTGATTCGATGAGCGTGTCACATTGGTATTCCCACACCAAAAATTGCTCCAACGTCCGTAGTAGAGTCGCTTGCTCACGTAGCAATTGCTCTGCAGCAATATCGGCAGTATGGGACATGATGCGTGGAAAACTAACGTTGATGTGAACTTCAAGACGATCTGACTCGAAATGTAATAATCTTATGCGTGGTCTCAATAAAATCTAAAATGGTTCGCTCTTATATACACACGTTTTTCCAGTGGTGGTGGGGGTGGGTGTATGAGGGATGAAAATTCATAGATTTTCAGTTTGATTTTTTGAGGACAGGTGTGCGAGATGAATGGATACAGGAAGTGGTTCATCACCCATTCATATAATTAGTAACTATTGTAGAAAATAGAAAACTTATGCAATTCCCACGCAAGAAAATAACTCGTGAAAGGAAGTAGTCGGAGGGGAGGTGACTCTTCGAAAATTTCAGGAATGACCATTCTCGTGGAAAGAAAAAAAAAACAAACGCAATCTACCAAAAATGCTTCATAATGTCTCTGCAGGTTACATCCTCATTGAAAAATGTTTTACTTCTCTAGGACATATAAATGTATCATTGACGTTCAAACATCTTACAATGACTGTAAAAAACTTCCAGTATTAAATAACATGTTTTGTTAGTTTTTCTTGGAAGGAGCCAAAGTCTGACATTAGCATTTTTTACAAGCTTCTGCATTACCGCGCAAGTTCATACAGGTCCGTGGCATTGAAGAAAAGGACGAGCCCTGGTGCAGCGGTCACTCCATACATTTTTAAAGCCATTTATTTTCTCATTCAGTGAAAATGGTAAACCCTCATCGTGAGATAGTCATTTCATGAATTTCAAATTTTTTTTTCTTTTTTTTTTTTAGCTATTTTCAGTATTGACGTATTTGGTAAAAGGTGGATACGACCCCGCGCGAGGCGGTTATCTCATTTCCACTTTCTAAACTATTATGTTTTGTTACTTTTTTCTTGGAAGGAGTAAAAAAGTCTGACATCAGCATTTTTTACCAGCTTCTGCATTGTCACACAAGTTCATACAGGTCCGTGACATTGAATAAAAGGACGAGTCCCTGGTGCAGCGGTCACTCCATACATTTTTAAAGCCATTTATTTTCTCATTCAGTAAAAATGGTAAACCTTCATCGTGAGATAGTCATTTCATGGATTTCAAATTTTTTTTAGCTATTTTCAATATTGACGTATTTGGTAAAAAGGTGGATACGACTCCCTCGCGAGGCGGTTACTTCATTTATACTTTGTAAACTATTATTTCCACATCCGGTGGACTTTCCAAATTTTTTCCAGAAAAAAAATGGTTAAATGATTGCAATGAGTGTAAATAGGAGAACGCAAAGAAAAACTGGGAAAAGTGGGAAAAATGTGACTGTTGCCCCTTCACCCCTAAGCCCTTTAAAAAGGGAATCATTTCCAAACGAAAAATCACTCGTCTTCGTACACTCGCCGATTCAAGTTTGTTGGTCCGCATTTACGAAAAAAAAAAAAATGTCTTTCAACAAAGTCATCGAAGTAATTGACATTTCCGATGATGAGGAAGTGATTCCCATCATTGAAATTATTGATATATCTGATGATGAATCAGATATTATGGAAGTGGAGAACGAGTTCTCAAACTCTGACGACGACGACGACGACGACCGTGATGACGACGATGACCGCGACGACCACGACGAAGACGACGGCATTGAACCACTGTCTGAGGATGAAGGGTGTTCTTCTGATTATGCACCCGAGCAAAAAGGAATTAGCCAGGAACTTCCACCCTGCCTGGCTGCAACCATGACGCCTGAAACCCGCGTCTGCGTAATTCAGGGATATTTCTCGGATCAGATGGTATACGTAGTCTGCTTCGGGTGTTTCATCAGAAGTCCAGATTCATATGGCGAGGTGAAAACCTGTTTCACCCATGACACCGGGCCATATGAAGATCTGCATGACCGATGGTGCGGGAATTGTGCTCAATCGCTGTCAGCATTCATACCACCCAACATATGCGGAGTATGCATTTCATAATCGTAAGTAATAATTTATTTTTTTCCACCTCCTCCTTGATGTGTTTAATCTTATAATTAAATTATTAAAAGACAAATTTCTCATTCTTATGTTTCAGATGGGAAACAAAAAGAAAAGCCTGTACGCTCGGTCTATGTGGGAAAAACTCACCGTTTTCGTTGCTCACCATGTTAAAAGTGTTTTTTTATTTAATTATACGAAAACGGCGTCAACGATCGATTTAAAATTTGGATGGCACATCCAATATATGTCTAAGAATATACCATGTAAATTTGAAGTAACATTTTACCACTTGTCTCGGAACTGATTCAAATAAATGCATATGTATATAAAACCTATATATATATATATATTTAAATAAAATAAATAATTGTTTTTTTAATTTTAAAAATAAAATTCGTGTTATTTTTATTCAACCTTGCATTATCCTAGCAACCCCCCGTTCCACCACACCAACTTTCCCCTCCAGACCCACGCAGCAGACCCTTCACTGCAGACTCTTCCCCCGCAGCAGACTCTTCCCCGCTCCCCCTTGTAGAGCGTTGCATCATTCAATGCAACCTCAGGTTTAAACATGTACCACCCTCGCACCTGCATCCTCATTTAACTCTCAATCTTATAAGTTTATGCACTTTTTCAAACTGAAAAATTATTTTAAAAATAATCATACATCTCTCAAACTTACCCTCATCATTTCCCCTACCTTCGCCCCACCCATACCGCATCAACGTAAGACTGTATATAATACAAAATATGGACTAGCAGGTAGGAGATTTATCTTTTTTTAAATGCTACCAATGCACCGTTTTAAGCAAACAATGACTCAATGGAGGTCAGGTGTGATCATCACCTAGTAGTCTTTCCATAAACAGTGTTTGACTTTCTCTCCCCCGCAGCAGACTCTTCCCCGCTCCCCCTTGTAGAGCGTTGCATCATTCAATGCAACCTCAGGTTTAAACATGTACCACCATCGCACCTGCATCCTCAAACAATACACATTCCACAATTTCTATACTAGATTCTTTCCCATAGATCCATCCTTCTCCATCTATGCGACCTCCCTCGATCCCATTACACAATAGGACGTAACGTCTAGTCATTCTGACTCATCACCACAGACCCCTTCCCCGCAACAGACCCTTCCCCGCTCCCCGCACCCCCCTGAGAGCCCCATGGGTTAGAACTGGCATAGCCTTACTACTCAGGTGTACCCCGCCGATTTTGTTCCGCTTGAAGTATGTTATTCTACATTGAAATCTAAGAGATACGTATATTTTTTTTTTGCGGAAACTCATATTTAAAGGGTGAAACACACCGCTAAAATTGAGGTCTCCTAGGGGAGGTTATTCAGTTACATATATATGCAGACAAGGGGGCAAAATCAAACCAATGGCATTCAATGCTTCATACAAAGTTATGACTACTCGATTTTTTTCAGCCCTGAGGCAGTGAATAAGCCGAAGTTATAAGGGTTGAAAATTTAAAAAACGTTATAACAAATAGAATATGCTCGATATGGAAGTGAAAAAAATTGCATAATTAACAGTTTCAAAAGCTAAGAGATACATGTGTTTGCATTTTTTGAAAAAATGCATCCTTAAGGGTGTACTACCCTTACATCCGAATATCTTTAATTTCTGTAGATACGTATTTTTTTAAGTATCCATCCGCTAGAAAATATTATTTTGGATATAGAACATATCGTAAAATTGTTTAAAAAAATTGTTATCAACATAAAAAAAAATCCCTTGAAAATAATCGATAATTTATAATAATCGATAGAACATATGATTCAGGCATTGCAGATAATGAAAATTCTTTTCTTGAGAGATCATTTCTGTGTGAGGGGTCGAAAAGTAGCTTTTTTCCCGATTTTGTTTCAACCGATTTTTTGATGTTTCATTGAATTACTCTTAAAGAATAGAGGATGAATTCTTAACATTATTTTCATTTTTTATACTGTTTTTTTTTCTATCATTGAAAATGTCCTATAAAAAATCGATGTGTACGATTCTAGCCGTAATTATTGTCTGAAACAAAATTTTAAAAAAATTATTAATTTGCATGTGTGTCACTATTTTGCTATGGAGGGATTATTTTTATTTTCATTTCTTTATTTTTTATTATCAAAAAACTGTTGATAAAATCGGCTAAATTCATTCTCGTTTTGTTAGAGGAAAAGAAGTTTGTTATACACGTGATGTTTGTTGTTACAATCACGTAGCAGTAAATGAAATGATATCTTTTATCATTTCTTACTTTACTTTGTATATGTTCGTTAGCCTTGCTTATTAGGTATCTGATTCTCCGAGTTGATATTCTACTTCACCTATCATTGAAAGAAGTTTCAAAATACTTTGATAAGAAATATATAACTGTTATCTTCCTCTGCCTCTCTTATTTGACATATGATGACCTGTGCTACGCTTATAAGTCGCGTTCTTCAGAAATTGCTTCAATTTGAAAAGTGTGAGTTAGAAGGAATTCGTCTCGTGATAAAATAATATCAACAATCAAAGGCGTGTATAACTCTGTGTTTTGTTTGCAATCAAAATTTGTTAAAAGTTCCATAAGTTAAGAAATCAAGTGTATTTATTATCAAAAATAAAAGTGAATCCGCTTAATGTGATACGATTAGTTTTGGCATATTTTCAAGCCCTAAATATACCTGAAAGCCCTATAAATAATGATGAAATACAATTAAAAGAAAACATTGAAAATATATTAACGAATGCTATGCAAGATTACATGGGCGTCGAAACAATCGTAGAAGATTCATTATATTTCCAAGAACCTTACAAAAATTGGGATATGAAAATAGTAGAAGACGAAGAATGGGGATTGGCAATCAATGATCCGGTACTACCCCCGGATGTTTGTACTACAGATGATGAATCTGTTTCGTACGAGTATAAATCGAGGGCAGTTAACTATTGGAGAAGTGGCAAAACTAAAAATTTGAGTCTATCAAGCGTTAAACAAAAATTTAGAAAAGTACAATCGGTAACTCAATTAAAAAGATAGGATAAATATTTAAAAAAAGGTGGAACTTATAAAGAAAAAATAGCTAGAATTTGCGAGTAAACTTTAGTCAATTTTAAAGCTGCCGTTGATGCTGGTCTTATGGTACATGACATCGACTTGAAAAAATGGGCAATGCAAGCACAAAAAGAAATCGGTCGTGAAGATGTCCGTTTTAAGGGGACCGTATGGTCTAGAGCACGAAAATTTCACCTATTTTCACGATTTTTTTTTTGCCATAAAAAATTTAAAAATCGATGTTTTAACTTTTCGGGTTTATTACTACCTTTATTAAGTATACAAAAAAATTTTTTTTTAATTTTAAAAACAGTGTTTATTATCATATAATTGGCATTGAAGACGACCCTCTCGAAAAATCCGACCCGGACGGTGAAGATCGATCCGAGACTTCTACTCATCTGAAACACAAAATTCAAGAAGATTCTTAATCAGAAAGAGTGCAGTTATGGTCGGGACTAGAACAAATCGAAAAAATTAAAAATTGACAAAATGGCGCGCTTTTGAAAAAAAATTCGTAAAATCGGGTTTTTTTTTCACTAGTTTTTTAGTATAAACAATAAGAAATTATTTAAATAAAATTATGATTGTAGTTCCGACGATAGCCATACATGTTGTGAACAACATATCCAAATTTCAAGTGATTCGGTTGAATAGTTTTTTTGTTTTCACCTGCGCAGTGCCGAAAAAAGTCGTTTCGAGATAAATGAGTTTAAAGTTTGAGGTACAGATATTTTCAAAAATTGAGCAAATTTTGAATACTTACAGTTAATCCGCGATTCCGGCACCATATAGGATTCCTTCGGAACGTTCATAATTCAAGATTTCCTCACTCCTTTCATTTCTTCGAGCTGTCCGAGCCTCTTTGGAGTTGTCCGTGCTCCTACGGTTGGCGCTCGATACTCGCAGCTCGTCTCGGTTTTGCGCTAGTTGCTCCGCTTGTGGCCCGATTGTTATGCCCATGGTCTCCATTATTTTCAATAGGGATGCAAATCCTTCATTGAATATGCAAGCGGAAATGTGAGTGGCAATATCAATGATTTTTTTTCCGGCAAACAGATGTTTCGGCGCAAGGTGCCACACGCAAGCATTGAAACTTTCGTTATTGTTCTGCGTATTACTGCCAATACACCTTTCCAATAAAGTCTCTGCTGTCAATTCTTCATAAATTGGTTTTAATATCTCTTGTGCTTCATCGCACAGAGCAGGTGGGTGCTCGTAGGTGTCTAAAGTACCTGCAGCCTCACTTTGACGCCACTTGCACCACGATTCGGAACCTGGAGGACAGTACGAGTGTTGCGGATTTTCATCTGTTGAAATTTTGTGATAATATGCTGCCCATATTTCACTTCTCATCCCTTCAGTCGAATCTGAATTACGTCTAATTGCTAGACCGTAATAACTTGACAGCTCTTGCAATAATTTATTCGTCAATTGTTGACGCTTCGGTGTTTTATTTATCGATTTCCGCTGTGTCTTTTTTCCCTCTTCTTTTTCTGTCAATTTCTTTGTTGCTTTCTTTATTTGTGCATGTTTTTTTTTCGCATCAACAGCACGTTTGTACAAACGTTTTTTAACATGCAAAACACATTCTTTTTTGCAAACTAAAAAATCATCCCCGTAAGGCTTTGTGTCCAATAAGGCTTTGAACGTTTTCGTGTCGCCGTCTCCGATATAGTTCGCGTATTTTACGTTGTAAAACTCTTCCGATCTCTTGAACATTTCCACGATGCCTTCTACCTCCATTTTGCCAGCACTTCCGGTATGATTTGCGTCACAGTGATCTTCATGCTCTCGATACCACGCTTCATATTCAATCGTATCCTCTTGGCCTTTCCATTGAGAGCAGGCTTGACATATACTGCATTTGACGACAACATCTAAAATTTTATTACTGTATTTCCCTATTAACGAGGCAATACCGAGAAGCGATGAGAATCCACGTTTCGCCCACGATCCATCACCAGACACAGAAAGTTCATCCGCGGGACGCCCAGCTTTTACATTCAACTCGACTTCTTCTTTCAATGCTCTTTGGAAAACGATTTTCGCGACGGCTTCAGCTGCAATTTTTATATTGTCCACGATGCCGTAATATGTACTCTTACAAATTCCTTGTCCAAGATCCATGAGACCGCAGAAATTTTTCAAGCCTTCAAATCCTACTCCAAGCATTCTCAGGGCGAGAACAAGTCGACGGTTGATTTCAAATGCCTTATCAATTAACGGCGAAGACAAAATAAAAGTTTCTTTACACTCACACTTCACAGAGAGTTTGAATCCTAGACCACGTTGTCCGTTTTTGCTAAAAGTGACCGCACCGTTACAATCTTTACACTTCAACAACTGTTGCAACGTTAAAAATATCATGCTGAATTCGATGATGCAATAATTGAAAGTAGGATTAACGTTTACTTCCAATTCCTCATTGCCTTTTAATTTTTTCGCAGACGTGCTCGTAAAATCAGTAGTATTTTCGATAGTGAATCGATTGCCCTTGAAATATCTTTTGCGACCTACAGAAGATGGTCGTCTAGAAGAGTCACGGCCTTGCTTCCTATCCATATTTTCTGATATTTTATTTCAAAATTTTCGATGTTGGTTCGTCAAAACGTAACGTTGTACTGATCAAGTCAGGGGAAAGCGAAATGACCGTTTCCCTCACAAATGTTCGACAATAGGTATATTTCGGGGAAGGGAAAAGTATATATAGGTATATAGTATGTACTATATACAGGTATATATTTTCGGAGAAGGATTGGGACAGCTGCTGCGCTCCGATTAGGTTACCGGTTAGCGCTAGACCCGTTAGGAGCGCGCGGACCGCTCTCTACCTGCGTTATGGGCTGTAGAAGCTGTAATATTGAGAATTTCCGCATGAAAATTTCACAGTATATTCTTGAGATACTATACTTTCGACATATCGAGAAAAAAAATCGATTTTTTCAAATTTCTAGACCATACGGTCCCCTTAAGGCGTCAGACAAGTGTGTACACTCATTTAAGAAAGCTCATAGGATTGTTTCCAGAAAAATTAGTAAATTTATCACAAAAAAAAGTATTGAAAATGCAGACAATTTGCGAAAGCTTGCTGAACAATTTGTCTCTGAAGTGAAGATCGATAGTAGTAGGGCTATGCGGGTTCTGGCTCAAATTGCGGCGAGGGGTATGCGGTGCGGGGGGCGGAGCCCCCGCGCCGCATGCCCCTCGCCACGACTTGATCCAGAATGCTTCCTAGCTCTTCTACTACACTCCCCTCCCCTGCCCGCACCGCGACCCGGCAGTAGGCCCAGAGGGGAACGAGGTGTGTGGAAGAGAGATGGTCGGAAGGACAGTGAGTGGGAGAGAGAGAGAGATGGAAGGAGACAACCAGATGGGAAGATAAGTGAGTGTGAGAGAGAAAGTATGAAAAATAGATGTATGCTTGGAGGAGCATTTTAAACAATATTATTTAAACAAATTTCATTTCCAAAATTCATCCCGAGATGGATAGATGTGCAAGTATGTATGCAATCCACCCATCGAAAGACCCCTGAACATTGACGAAAAATGAACTCGAATCGATTCCTAAGGCTTTACTTTTAAAATATTTTAGCTACTGTATAACTTCATTGTGGGATCGTTTACCAGAGCATTTACAGTGTGATAGTGAGATACAATCATATCATGAGTGTGATGATCATTTCAATCCACCATGGGAACTAACTCATGTTGATGCTGTTGGACCCATACGTCGAGATTGTGAAAAGTGTTTTATAATGGAACAACTGGTGAATATGTATGCGATTCAACGCATTAGGAATCCTCGAGAAATTACGCGAGAAGAGCTAGAAATTATATCACCAACGGCGTTTAAAAAATATTTCAGTGACTACACAGATATTTTGTGGGAGCGTTTACCAGAATATTACAAATCCGACAGTGAAATTAAATCATTTCGTCGATGCAATGAACATTGGAATACACCATCGATGGAAGATCACATTGACGATCCCTCGCCTCTACGTCGAAATTGTAAAAAATGTCGAGAGAGTGAAGAACGCGTTTGAGCCTGTTCCGGGTGCACATGTCCACGATGGACGAGGATGGGGGAGGATGACGTTCTCATTCAAAGAATCTAAGCAGCAAAAAAAATGGGTCAACTAGGAGTCTAGAAGAGCATCATGTTGATCCATATCAGGACCAAACACGTTTTTTCTTCCTGCAGGAAGTTCAAAGTTTGTTTTGTCTGGATCACCATGTGCATTAGGGTGTCCGTTATTTACGAAGTTGATTATTTTTCTTGCGACGCCCTCCAAATATTTAGTTTATCGTCTGAAAAAAAATATGAGACCATTATAAGCCCTTAATATTCATAATAAACCTTACCCCAAAGACGATACATTTTCCATTTAAATTACGTGGGATTTTGTTACTTTTTACAATTATTTTTTTCTTTCTTGGACATCTTATTTCACAGTAATGGCAAACTCATATCCTTGTAAAGAATCGAATGCTCTAAAAAAAAGGTCTCTTAAAATTTTTCGATAAATTTACTCCTTCAAAAGTTATTCAAAATTGAAGTTGACCTCTGGATAAATTGTGGGTGAATTCTTAAAGTTTTGTACTTTTACGGCAAAATTATAATTATTTTCATGAAATTTAGTTGTTTAATCTAAAAAATATATAATTTTTACAATGTTATTGTAAAAAATTTTTGAAACATGGAAAATAATTGATTGTATGAGTCTAATTATTTTGTTAACAAAGATCGCGTTAATTTTTAATAAACAAGACAAAAACAATAATTTTTCGATGTTTTAGTTCGCCTTGTAAACGGTTGGCGTCGTTATTGTCGTGCTCCGCGGCTTGTTTCGGGCCTTTGTATCCCTTGTCAATATGGCCGCCGCCTGCCAACAGTGGCGCAGTCGCGCGTTCGGGAAAAAGATCGCGCGTATCGCGAAGTATTTTTGGGGTTAGGTTCGGGTTTTGTTCAGTCGCGTCGGTTTGAGGAGTTTAAGCCACAATACATTAAAAATTGTTTTTTATGTAATAAAAACTTGTTATTTGTATAATACCTGAATTCAGAGTCAGTACGATTCTTAATACAGAAATAAACACTTGAAAGTTCAATTTACATTGGATATCAGAATTAACTTAAAATTCTATTAGTGTTCTAACCTATAAAAAATTTAATTAGCCTAATTTTTAATGATGAGTGGTACTCAATCAATGGATCTTAGACGAAATATATTTCTCATTGGAAAAACGATCAGTTCACTTAATAGCAAAAAGTTACCAACAAATAAAGAAGTTCTGCAACTCCTATATCATCACTCAAAAAATCTCAACAAATCGATCGATATTAGCTGTGCGATTGTTATACGTGAAGTTATAGGGATTTGGAGTGAAGCAGCGATTCCAACTCAGATTAAATCACGTTGTATAAATAAATTAAAAAATCTTCACGCAGAATATAAAAACGTGCAAAAACATGTAGACCGAAAAAATAAAACCAAAGAGGAAGCTTTGTCAAATAAACTTGAAAAATTATTTGATATTGCTCACGGCAATGTTTTTGAAATGATTGACGAGAAGAGAAAACAATTTTTGATTGATCAAAGATCTCAACGGATTTTTCATCTAAATATCGCTACAACAGATGATAAATCATCACAAGAAGCTGGTAATTCAAATGAAAACTAATTAATTAAATTAATTATGGCTTATTTAAATCTATAAATACTAAATTAAATATTTAATTATAGCTGAGATTCCTTTATCTTTTGAAAATGATCCTGAGAATCGACAAACTAATGATGAACACGGAAATACAACTCCAGCTGATACTTTTACAACAAATCATCTTGTGAAAAGTGAAAAGGATCAAACTTCTGGTAAGATAGAAATATAATTGTTTTCCTTCTAAAAATATTAGTTTTTATTTTTTGGAAAACGTAAAATTCTAAAACTGAAGTGTTCAAATGTAAAATTCTAAAATTCTAAAGTGTTCGACACTTGCAATTTTTATGATAGGATATTTAAAAAATGTGTAAGTCCATGACGTTTAAATAATTTTACTTCTTAGATATCGATACACTGGGCTCTTCACGAACTGTGAGTGGAATCAAATCTAATGGAGAAACTTTGAGCAACTCTCAATCAACATCAGTGTCGGAGTTTGAGGGAACTGGAAGATATTATGAACGAAAAAATATCAGAGGAACTACTAATATTTTCACCGATGATATTGTTGCAGCCTTTGACAGTTGTAAAATTTCTTACCGAGGATCGGTTCGCCTTGTCTCAGCTTTGGCACCAGCCCTAGGAGTTAATCCCCGTGATCTAATTTTAAATAAAAGTTCTTATCATGCGTTGCGATCTAAGATAAGGAAAAAAATGGCTGAAAATATTAAAATACTTTTTGATGAAACTGAAGTCGATGCCGGAGTCATACATTGGGATGGGAAATTAATCCCAGACAGTATGACTTCGAAACGCGTTGAAAGACTTCCTATTCTAATTAGTTTCAATGGACAGGAAAAACTTCTTGGGGTACCTGCATTGTCAGATGGAAATGGTTCTACTCAAGCTGAGGAAATCTATAATACGATTTGCGAGTGGGGATTGAAAATGGCTGTCAAAGTGCTTTGTTGTGATACCACAAACTCGAATTTGGGCTGTAGAAAAGGAGCTGCTGTGATTCTTGAAAGTAAACTCGAGACGGAGTTATTGTACCTTCCTTGTAGGCATCATATTTATGAATTGGTGTTATCTTGTGTTTACTCCATGAAAATGCCAGGCACAACTGGACCCAATGTAGCACTGTTCAAAAATTTTCAAAGTCAGTGGGATTCTATTGATAAAAAAAAATATAAATTTGTACAAAAAAACAGATTTAAAAAAGTGTTAAGAGATAAAATACCGGAAATAAGTGCAAAAATCGATGAGTTCTTGAATACTAGTTTACCTCGTGATGATTATAAAGAACTATTAGAATTGAGCAAAATATTTTTAGGCACGATGGATGTTGAGGAAATCAAATTTTATAAACCGGGGGCATTCCATCACGCTCGATGGATGTCCAAAGCAATTTATAGTTTAAAAATGTATATTTTCCGAGACAGTTTCAAATTAAGCGCTGAAGATGAAAAAAGTCTTCAAGAAATTTCATTATTTATCGTTTTTTTGTATGTTCCATGTTGGTACTCTGCACCGTTAGCTGCAGCTGCACCAAATCAAGACCTTGAATTTATCAAATCTGTTTACAACTATAAAACGATCGATAAAAATTTATCGCATGCAGTTCTTGAAAAATTTAGAAACCATTTATGGTATTTGAGTCCTGAAGCAGCGGCCTTATCATTCTTCGATAAAAATATATCTTTTAGCATCAGGCAAAAAATGGTCGAGGCTTTAAAGTTGAGTGATGAACAGTTTGATACTCCTAAGCGCTTCATCTTTAATCTGGATGATTTTAAATGGTTTACAAATAAAACTATTGATAATTTTATAAATGCTAATTCTTTAGAATTTTTCAAAAGGTTTGATATTGATACAAGCTTTCTGCAGTTAGACAGTAGTGAATGGTTAAAGGATCCTGGATATTTAAAAGGCTTAGAAATTGTAAAACATTTAAGAGTAGTTAACGATACTGTAGAAAGAGCGGTTAAATTGACCGAAGAATACGTTAATATTTTAGCTAGAAGTGAAGATGAAAAACAATACGTAATTCAGGTTGTAAGCGAGTATAAAAAACAATATCGAAATGTAACTAAAGAGTGTTTAATAAAATAAATCAGGTATATTCAAGTGATAGAAATTTCATTCGACTTGAAAATTTTTCAATTTCTTACCTTAGCACCATCAGAATTATATATTTTTTGGAATAAACAACTGAATTTCATGAAAATAATCATAATTTTGGCGTAAAAGTACAAATCTTTAAGAATTTACCCAGAATTTATCCAGAGGTCAACTTCAATTTTGAATAACGTTTGAAGGAGTAAATTTATCGAAAAATTTTAAGAGACCTTTTTTTTAGAGCGTTCGATTCTTTACAAGGATATGAGTTTGTCATTACTGTGAATTAAGATGTCCATGAAAGAAAAAAATAATCGTGAAAGGTAGTAAAATCCCACGTAATTTAAATGGAAAATGTATCGTGTTTGGGTCAAGGTTTATTATGAATATTAAGGGTTTATAATGGTTTGATATTTTCTTTTAGATGATAAAATAAATATTTGGAGGGCGTCGCCAGAAAAATAATCAACTTCGTTAATAACGGACACCCTAATGTGCATACACTTGGTCCTTGCAGCGGCGACTCGGGAAATGCATTCTTAAGAGGAAGCAATAAATCTTCAACTTTATAATGTTTGAGTATCTCAAGAAGTCCTCCAACGTTTTTTTCTAGACTGTCCCACCAGAAAATCCTTGTCGATAATGTCTTTTCTCTTAGTGAAAACCCTCGAAGGTCTCGCTTGTCTCCGAGTTTTCATATCTTCCCTCCCCCCCCCCCCCTCTCTCTCTCTCTCGCTCTCAAGGAAAAACATAGTATTTAGGATATAGAGAAAAAAAAGAAGGTTTTATCCGGAGGACCGACAAAATTATCACATTTTCAGTCGAGTTGTCTTGTGGCCCACATCTCTATCCTCTTTTTCTTCTTTTTTTAACATGGCTTTTGCGGGTGCAGAAAAATATTTGCATGAGCAAGCCGCGTTGATTAATTCGCTAAAAGAATATACAGTGTGGGAAAAGAAGTGTAATGAGTTAATTGATAAGATAAAAGCGGAATCTCAAGTTAAACGTATACAATTGAGACTTGGATTTCACCAATATGTAGCAGCACAAATTTTGCGTTTGGAAGGTTTAATAAAACATACAACGACTCAACGTTTCATACACGTCGGTGCGGGCAGTGATAATGGTTTGATCTGGCGGGAGACGGAGAGTGCTTTCAAGAATCGTGTGTCAACTGGTGCAGTTATCAATCGGTCTCACATTGATCCACGGCTGTTCCTCATGGATGCGCGTGAATTAGTGATTGAAAAAGTGCCGGACTCTATTGAGCAGTATGATTGTGTTAAAGTGAATACGGCATTCAATGGTGAATTCACTGCAGGGGAAAAACATGCGTATAAAAGTATTAACGCGCGAAATGTTGAACTTTATCGAACATCGGACCTGAATGCATGGTATGAGCAGCGAATTGTAAAGCCTACACTGGCAATGCTAGAGGAATTTCAAGAACGCGACAGTGGAGCTTTGCGGAAAATTCACTGAATGCAATTCACCGAATGATAATTCATCGAACACAATTCATCGACTGGGCAATTCATCGAATGGGCAATTCATCGAATGGGCAATTCATCGAATGGACAATTCATCGAATGGACAATTCATCGAATGGACAATTCATCGAATGCACAATTCATCGAATGCACAATTCATCGAATGGACAATTCATCGAATGGACAATTCATCGAATGGACAATTCATCGAATGGACAATTCATCGAATGGACAATTCATCGAATGGACAATTCATCGAATGGACAATTCATCGAATGGACAATTCATCGAATGGACAATTCATCGAATGGACAATTCATCGAATGGACAATTCATCAAATGAACAATTCATCTAATGGACAATTCATCGAATGGACAATTTATCGAATGCACGACTCATCGAACAAACAATTCTATTCTTCGAATGCAGACAATTCTTCGAATGCAAAATTTTTCAAATGCGGAATTGGTCATGTGGAAATAGTCGGGTGGTATCGGGTCATCTTTGGGTTGTTGTTTGAATAGTTTGACATGTGGAAATAATAGGGTGGTTTCAGGTCATCTTTGGGTTGTTGTTTGAATACTTGGACGTGTGGAAATAGTAGGGCGGGTTCGGGTCATCTTTGGGTTGTTATTTGAATAGTTGGACATGTGGAAATAGTAGGGTGAGTTTGGGTCATCTTTGGGTTGTTGTTTGATTAATTGGACATGTGGAAATAATAGAGTGGGTTCGGGTGATCTTTGGGTTGCTTTATGAATAGTTGGACATGTGGAAATAGTAGGGTGGATTCAGGACATCTTTGGGTTGTTGTTTGAATACTTGGACGTATGGAAATAGTAGGGTGGGTTCGGGTCATATTTGGGTTGTTGTTTGAATAGTTGGACATGTGGAAATAGTAGGACGGGTTCGGGTCATTTTTGGGTTGTTATTTGAATAGTTGGACATGTGGAAATAGTAGGGTGAGTTTGGGTCATCTTTGGGTTGTTGCTTGAATAGTTGGACATGTGGAAATAGTAGAGTAGGTTAGGGTCATCTTAGGGGTATTGTTTAAATAGGTGGACATGTGGAAATAGTAGGGTGGGTTCGGGTAATCTTTGGGTTGTTGTTTGTATAGTTGGACATGTGGAAATAGTAGGGAGGGTTCAGGTCATCTTTGGGTTGTCGTTTGAATACTTGGACGAATGGAAATAGTAGGGTGGGTTCGGGTAATCTTTGGGTTGTTGTTTGGATAGTTGGTCATGTGGAAATAGTAGGGTGGGTTCCGGTCATTTTTGGGTTGTTGTTTAAATAGTTGGATATGTGGAAATATTAGGGTGGGTTCGGGTCATCTTTGGGTTGTTGTTTGAATAGTTGGACATGTAAAAATAGTAGGGTGGGTTCAGGCCATCTTTGGGTTGTTGTTTGAATAGTTGGACATGTGGAAATAGTAGGGTAGATTTGAGTCATCTTTGGGTTGTTGTTTGAAAAGTTGGACATGTGGAAATAGTAGGGTGAGTTCGGGCCATCTTAGGGTTGTTGCTTGAATAGTTGGACATGTGGAAATAGTAGAGTGGGTTCGGGTCATCTTAGGGTTATTGTTTGAATAGGTGGACATGTGGATGTAGTAGGATGGGTTCGGGTCATCTTTGGGTTGTTGTTTGAATAGTTGGACATGTGGAAATAGTAGGGTGGGTTCAGGTCATCTTTGGGTTGTTGTTTGAATAGTTGGACATGTGGAAATAGTAGGGCGGGTTCAGGTCATCTTTGGGTTGTTTGAATAGTTGGACATTTGAAAATAGTAGGGTGGGTGCGTTTCATCTTTGGATTGTTTGAATAGTTGGACATGTGGAAATAGTAGGGTGGGTTTGGGTCATCTTTGAGTTGTTTGAATAGTTGGACATGTGGAAATAGTAGGGTGGGTTTGGGTCATCTTTGGGTTGTTGTTTGAATAGTTGGATATGTGAAAATAGTAGCGTGGATTCGGGTCATCTTTGGGTTGTTTTTTGAATAGTGGGACATGTGGAAATAGCAGGGTGGGTTCTGGTCATCTTTGAGTTGTTTGAATAGTGGGACATGTGGAAATAGTAGGGTGGGTTCGGGTCATCTTTGGGTTGTTGTTTGAATAGTTGGACATGTGGAAATAGTAGGGCGGGTTCGGGTCATATTTGGGTTGCTTTATGAATAGTTGGACATGTGGAAATAGTAGGATGGGTTCGGGTCACCTTTGGGTTGTTGTTTGAATAGTAGGACATGTGGAAATAGTAGGGTGGGTTCGGGTCATCTTTGGGTTGTTGTTTGAATAGTAGGACATGTGGAAATAGTAGGGTGGGTTCGGGTCATCCTTGGGTTGTTGTGTGAATAGTTGGACATGTGGAAATTGTAGGGTGCCTTTGGGTCATCTTTGGGTTTTAGTTTGAATAGTTGGACATGTGGAAATAGTAGGGTGGGTTCGGGTCATCTTTGGGTTGTTGTTTGAACAGTTGGACATGTGGAAATAGTAGGGTGAGTTCGGGCCATCTTAGGGTTGTTGCATGAATAGTTGGGCATGTGGAAATAGTAGGGTGGGTTCGGGTCATCTTTGGGTTGTTGTTTGAATAGTTGGACATGTGGAAAGAGTAGGGTGGGATCGGGTCATCTTTGGGTTGTTGTTTGAATAGTTGGACATGTGGAAATAGTAGGGTGGGTTCGGGTCATCTTTGGGTTGTTTGAATAGTGGGACATGTGGAAATAGTAGGGTGGGTTTGGGTCATCTTTGGGTTGTTGTTTGAATAGTCGAACATATGGAAATATTAGAGTAGGTTTGGATCATCTTTGGGTTATTGTTTGAATAGTTGGACATGTGGAAATAGTAGGGTGGGTTCGGGCCATCTTTGGATTGTTGTTTGAATAGTTGGGCATGTGGAAATAATAGGGTGGGTTCGGGTCATCTTTGGGTTGTTGTTTGAATAGTTGGACATGTGGAAATAGTAGGATGGCTTCGGGTCATCTTTGGATTGTTGTTTCAATAGTTGGGCACGTGCAAATAGTAGGGTGTGTTCGGATCATCTTTGGGTTGTTGTTTGAATAGTTGGACATATGGGAATAGCAGGATGGGTTCGGGTCATTTTTGGGTTGTTGTTTGAATAGTTGGGTATGTGGAAATAGTAGAGTGGGTTCGGGTCATTCTTGGGTTGTCGTTTGAATAGTTGGGCATCTGGAAATAGTAGGGTGGGTTTGAGTCAATGCATTGCCGATGTAATTTTCTTCAAAATAAACAACTAAGTTCTTCAATACCTCGACATGTTTATTAAAATATTCCCTTTCGATCAACGTTTCATATCCGGCAACATCACAACCTCAAATTCAATAGAATTAATCAAGGGTCAAGGCGAATTGATACTAAATTATCACTACGATCACACAATACTCCGTATATACCTGGTATACACACAATAGTCCGTGTATACCAGGAATCATCCCCACTCTGTCGTAACTACGAACCGTTATCCGTTCTCCCACGTACAACACTCTCAGCATACACATACAACAGTGAGCATCAATAAATTCATGCCTGGCTGTGATATACTGTTGACGTGACATTTTGTCGCGGTAATTTTTTGTTGGGTGATATTTTGTCGCGGTGATATTTTGTGCGTGTGATTTTTTGTTCGTGATATTTTGTCGTGTGATATTTTGACTGTGATATTTAGACGTGCTACCGTGTGCGTGGAAACGTCGGACACGTAGAATCGTGGTATGTATGAAACAGTGGGTGGGCTTGTATCATCTTGGTGTGGTGCATGGAATCGAGGGGTCTGTGCAAATAGTAGGGTGGCTTTCTATCATCTCGGGATGTGTGCGTGCAATCGTCGGGCGCTTGGAATCATGGTATGTATGGAATCGTGGAGTGGGATTGTATCATTTCGGTATGGTGCGTGGAATCGTGGGACTCATGAAAATAGTAGGGTGGCATTGTATCATCTCGGGATCTGTGCGTGGAATCGCCGAGCGCGTCGAATCGTGTTATGTATGGAATAGTAGGGGGTCCGGGTTTGTATCATTTCGGTGTGGTGCGTGGAATCGTGGGACGCGTGGAAACAATAGGATGACTTTATATCAGCTCGGGATGTGTGCGTGGAATCGCCGGGCGTGTGGAATATTGGTATGTAAGGAATAGTGGGGGGTCCGGATTTTTATCATCTCGTTGTTGTGCGTGGAATCGTGGGATGCGTGGAATAGTAGAATGGATTTATATCATCTCGGGATGTGTACGTGGAATCGTGGTATATATGGAATAGTAGGGAATCCGGGTTTGTATCATCTCAGCGTGTTATAGTCTAATGAATTTCACAGAAACGACAGCGTTTGGTTCGAGGCCATTATGTGGTTCCTGCGATCTCCCAAGTTGAACAACCTCAGGTGAAGTCAGTGCTCGATTAAGGGAGACTGCTTAGCCGTGTACGCACCCCTTCATGGATCGCTGAGTAAGAGGCAATTTTTCTGAGATTCTGATGACGCCAATTGATTACAATTCGGTAAGAATGTAGTCGACCGTATCACCCGGGTTTTCCACAGTTTCCCCAAGATTTTCCAAGGTAAGGTGGAATAGAAGGATCGGCACTCAGAAAGCCGCAAGTACGGTGGTACATTAGAAATAATGGCAATTAATTAAATTAATTAAATAATTAAAAAAAAGAAAAGAATTATAAGAAAAAAACCCACGACTTGATCATTTAGAAATTATAGATTTGATACCATTTCAATTTAACGTAGTTTCCAATCGGTCAATTGTTCGTTCGATAAATTGTTTATTGGATAAATTGTTCATTCGATAAATTGTTCATTCGACGACTTGTTCAGTCAATATATTGTTCACTCGATAAACTGGTCATTCGATGGATTGTTCATTCGATAAGTTGTGCATTCGATAAATTGTCCATTCGATGAATTGTCCATTCGATGAATTGTCCATTCGATGAATTGTCCATTCGATGAATTGTCCATTCGATGAATTGTCCATTCGATGAATTGTCCATTCTATGAATTGTCCATTCGATGAATTGTCCATTCGGTGAAGTGTCCATTAGATGAATTGTCCATTCGATGAATTGTCCATTCGATGAATTGTCCATTCGATGAATTGTCCATTCGATGAATTGTCCATTCGATGAATTGTCCATTCGATGAATTGTCCATTCGATGAATTGTCCATTCGATGAATTGTCCATTCGATGAATTCTCCATTCGATGAATTGTCCATTCGATGAATTGTTCATTCGTTGAATTGTTCATTCGATGAATTGTTCATTCGATGAATTATCCATTCGATGAATTGTATTCGATGAATTGTTTTTCGATGAATTGGTTTCGGTGAATTTTCCGCAAACGGACAGTGGATGGTCATTAATGCGGATATTAAATTTGACGGTGAATATTAACAAATACAAACCCTTAAGTGCAGGATGTTATATTAAACTGCCGAGGGATATACAGATGAAGAAAGCAGTTGTGAATGTAAAATCACGGGACAATGCGTGTTTTGCATGGGCAGTGGTGGCCGCTCTCTATCCAGTACAAAAGAATGGTGATCGCGTTTCCTCATATCCACACTATTCGACAGTGCTCAATTTCACCGGCATCCCCTTTCCCGTGGCCATCAACAGTGTGAAAAAATTCGAAGTGTTGAACAATCTTTCGATAAATGTGTATGGAATCAAGAGGGATAGTGTGGTGCCGATTCACGTGACTCAAAAGAAGAAGGATAAACATGTCATCTTGTTGTATGTGGAAAATGGTTGCGAGGGTAAAATCGGACACTACGTGTGGATTAAAAATCTTTCTCGTCTGGTGGGCCCAAGTTTGAGTAAACATAAATCCGAGATATTCATCTGTGATCGGTAAGTGTGAAAAAGGAGAAATGAACTTTACATGTATTTTGAACATATATAAAAAATATTTTTCAATTTACAGCTGCTTGCACTATTTCCCAACAAAAGGAAAATTGCAATGCCATGGGACAGATTGTGGTGCGATGAACGACTGTGCAGTCAGATTACCGAGCGATAAGGACAAGTGGTTGAGCTTCATCAACTCACAGCGGAAAGAGCGTCACCCTTTCATCGTTTATGCCGATCTGGAGTGTGTCTTGGAAAAGACGAGCGATGAAGAAAAGCAAAAGAACAAACATCAGCATCATCGAGCGTTCAGCGCGGGTTATTATGTAAGTTGTTCGTATGATAAATCGTTGTCTGGCTATTATTCACACCGAGGCAGCGATTGTATAGAATGGTTCGTGAGACAGTTAAGGGATTTAGCTTTAAAAGTTGAGGAAATTTTATTGCACACGGTCCCCATGAATGCATTAACACCGGCTGAATGGAAAAAATTCCGTGAAGATAAGAATTGTCATATTTGTGAGAAGGCGTTTGAAAAAAATGAGCAGCGGGTGCGTGATCATTGCCATCTGACGGGGCAATTCCGAGGGCCGGCCCATTCGGACTGCAACTTAAATTGTCAAAATCCCTTTTTTATTCCAATCGTTTTTCACAATTTGTCGGGTTATAACGCACATTTTATTATCAAGGAAGTAGCCACTGCGTACGAGGGGAAAACTGAAGTTCTCCCATTGACAAAAGAAAAATACATTTCATTTACCAAGACAGTTCAAACTTCCAAGGACACGCGAAAAAATATTAAACTACGCTTTATTGATTCCTTCAAATTTCTCGCGTCAAGCCTAGATAAAATCGCATCGTTTCTAAAGACTGATAAACTTAGAATTTTGAAGTCACAATTTAACAATTTGTCGACGGACGATTTTATGCTGCTAACTCGGAAAGGAGTATTCCCATATGAATATATTGATAGTAAACAACGTCTGGACGAGACATGTCTACCCCCGCGAGATTCATTTTATAGTTCTTTAACGGACGAGACAATTAGCGAGACAGAGTACGCTCACGCGAAAAATGTGTGGAAACGGTTTTCCCTCCGAACGCTCGGTGAATACAGCGATTTGTACTTGAAGACGGATGTCTTGTTATTGGCAGACATATTTGAAAACTTTTGCGACACTTGTTTGCATAGTGATACACTTGACCCAGCACACTATTATACCCTACCTGGCTATATCTGGGATGCAATGTTAAAGAAAACGGGCATTAAATTTGAATTGCTCACAGACATTGACATGGTGCTATTCGTGGAAAGAGGTATACGCGGTGGTTTGAGTCAGTGTTCTAGCAGATATGCTAAAGCAAATAACAAGTACATGAAAACATTCAATCCATCGGAACCATCATCATATCTTATGTATTATGATGTAAACAATCTGTATGGGTGGGCAATGAGTCAACCTTTGCCCTACTCAGATTTCCAATGGGTCGAAGACGTTTCAAACTTCAATGTACAAATAATCACGCTGGATTCCCCGAATGGTTACATCCTCGAAGTCGATTTAGAATATCCGGAAAATTTGCATGACTCACACAGCGACCTTCCGTTTTGCCCAATACATGATAAACCCCCGGGTAAGAAGCAGGAAAAGTTGCTTGCAACCGTCAATGACAAAAAGCGATATGTGATTCATTACCGCACTTTACAACTACGCCATGGCCTGAAAATTTCAAAAATACATGGAATATTGAAATTTAAACAATCGTCATGGCTTCGGGCATACATCGAGTTAAATACGTATTTTCGGACTCGTGCTAAAAATGAATTTGAAAAAACGTTGTTCAAATTGATGAATAATGCGGTGTTTGGCAAAACGATGGAAGATGTACGTGGTCAAGTGCAAGTGAAAATTTTAACCGAATGGGAAGGCAGGTATGGTGCAGAGGCAATGATCGCGAAGCTTAACTTTCATAGCCGTAGTATATTCACGGAAAATTTAATTGCTGTAGAATTGCGTAATCTCGAGGTGAAGTTCAATAAGCCAATATATGTCGGTACGGCCATTCTAGACATATCAAAAACATGCTTATATGAATTTCATCACGATTTTATGCTTCCGCTGTATCGAGACAAGTGTAGAGTTATGTATACTGATACGGATAGTCTTAAATAGCAAAATTCCCCTCCCGGGGAAAAAAACCTGGATAAGTACATTGGTGGTCCCGCGTTTCCCTATGATATCACAAAAAATCCAAAACCCCACTTAATTTTTTTTTTTTATGTTTACTAATTTTATTCATATCCCGAAGGGAAACCAACTATATAGATCACGAAATATCCGGCCAAAAAACCAGACTTCATAATAAATGTTACTTTGAATTTATTTCCACAGAACAAAACAAGAATCAAAACATTAAAAAATCAGCGTTATCAAGATGAGAAAAATACCTCTTATAATTGGTGTGTAAGAAGTATCCATAGTCTAGAAAAAAATGAAAAAAGGTCGACATCTAAGTTACGTGTAGCAGTAAAATTTATGATATCAGTACTAGGACAAGTATTTCTTTGGTGACTGAGAAGATATCAATATGGACGTACCGGCAACGTAGGGCATGCAGTTGGTGCATTGCTTCTGGGATCTCCTAAGTCGAGTAGCTACTTTTGTTTTGGCTATGGCGCGACCAATGTTGCCAAATAGTATTTACTTATATGACCTAATGAAACAACATTGCCCGCGCCGTGGTTAAAATAACGAAAAACAAGCAGGAGCAGGAAGTTTCGCATAAGATCCCATGCTTTTGTAATGTTAAAAAAAAAACTTTAATTTATGTCTGTACATGATAGCACAGTTTTGTTTGATTGGTAATAATTTGATGAATGTTCACCACCGTACGTTGAGCGTATACGCACAGAGTACTTGTCCGGCCCATAACTTTTTATTAAAATTGCTCATTCCAGTAAAAATAAGTGGTCTCTCTCAAAAGTCAAGAGTCATAAATACGCACTTTTTCATTGTTGGTAATATCTTATTTAATTTTTATTTTTTATGATTAATCCCGCATAATAGTTTAAATTCTCTTTTTCAAAACTTAAAGAGCTATTTTGATAGTTGACGCCCAAGAACATCAAAATAAAACGAACGGAGGGGGATTATTTTGTGTGAAATTTGCGTGATCTTAAAACTTTAGATACAAATTTGACGGTGCATTCAGAGCCCACATTGATCTTTTGACCATTCACCAGTGGTTACTTAGATCTTCTACTAATAAATAGTAGCGTTCCAAAATATAACAACTTTGCTGGCAATAATAGTTTTCGAAAGTATGATACGCTACATTGCTGGCAATAGTTTACTGGCAATGAGTCGCATCTTCAGAAATTTCATAATTGACTGCACCTTATGTTAATGTAATTTTATGATGAATACGAACACCATTTTATTCCGATTGAATAGACGTCGAATGTTGTTTATGATACAAGGCCATTCTGAAATTCGCAGAAGAATTGATTTTCTTGTAAATTTCTGAGGGCGAAAAGCAACGCATGCAACGAAAAGCACCTCCAATTTGATTTTCACTTGAATGAGCAATTTTAATAAAAAGTTATGGGCCGGACAAGTACTCTGTGCGTATACGCTCAACGTACGGTGGTGAACATTCATCAAATTATTACCAATCAAACAAAACTGTGCTATCATGTACAGACATAAATTAAAGTTTTTTTTTTAACATTACAAAAGCATGGGATCTTATGCGAAACTTCCTGCTCCTGCTTGTTTTTCGTTATTTTAACCACGGCGCGGGCAATGTTGTTTCATTAGGTCATATAAGTAAATACTATTTGGCAACATTGGTCGCGCCATAGCCAAAACAAAAGTAGCTACTCGACTTAGGAGATCCCAGAAGCAATGCACCAACTGCATGCCCTACGTTGCCGGTACGTCCATATTGATATCTTCTCAGTCACCAAAGAAATACTTGTCCTAGTACTGATATCATAAATTTTACTGCTACACGTAACTTAGATGTCGACCTTTTTTCATTTTTTTCTAGACTATGGATACTTCTTACACACCAATTATAAGAGGTATTTTTCTCATCTTGATAACGCTGATTTTTTAATGTTTTGATTCTTGTTTTGTTCTGTGGAAATAAATTCAAAGTAACATTTATTATGAAGTCTGGTTTTTTGGCCGGATATTTCGTGATCTATATAGTTGGTTTCCCTTCGGGATATGAATAAAATTAGTAAACATAAAAAAAAAAAAATTAAGTGGGGTTTTGGATTTTTTGTGATATCATAGGGAAACGCGGGACCACCAATGTACTTGTCCAGGTTTTTTTCCCCGGGAGGGGA
Organism: Rhimphoctona megacephalus; assembly: GCA_963989365.1. NCBI lineage: Eukaryota > Metazoa > Arthropoda > Insecta > Hymenoptera > Ichneumonidae > Rhimphoctona > Rhimphoctona megacephalus. Next base: position 1,774,887 of record OZ022419.1, read on the forward strand.
ATTTTGCTATTTGATATCACTTCTTTTTCCTATAGTATTTTCATATATTTCGCTTTATATAGACTCCAATAGAGTCTGCATACAACAAAAAAACTTACAACGTGTTTGCATCATTACATCATCGATTTATTTGAATGACAGGAATCAGTACTGCTCACACTACTAATTCGACATAAAAGAGAATGAGACAGATTTTCTACCATAAATTAATTGTTACTGAGGTTGTTTAAATATAGGAGCGTTTCGTTTCTCTGATAAGAAAAAAAGTTATAATGTTTTCAAAAGAGTTAACTACACACTCGAAGTATTTTCGAGATGTTAGTAATTCGTTGATAGGTTATTATTCGATTATAGCTTGGCAGGAAGGTGTTATAGAAGAGACCTCAAGTACCAGTTTTTCCCCAAGGAAAAAATCCAGAAAATTAAATACTTTATCATTAGCTTTCAAGTTGTGTATTAGAATAAGGCATTTATGGACGAAATGGCAGCGAGGATATTAGCAATTTCGGTCTAAGCTACAAATAGATAATTGTATTTAACTTTACTGTCAGGAGCCTCAGAATTATTATTCTTCCAAAGAAGAAATGACAGAAGAATATGATGCATCATCCTTGACTTACAAATTATTTTATAAAACATAGAAAAAAATTAGATTGAAAAAAAATTCGGCCAAAGTACTTGACGAATGTTTTTTCACTTAATTTACATAATGTATCGGTCATGGTGACAACCTCGCCAAGTACTTCGGCCGAAATTCTTTTTCATCTAATTTTTTTTCGTTTGCAATCTTTTTTGCTTCGAACCCTTATTGATACAGAGTTTTTGTTTTCATTCTGGTTGGTAAAACAACTGCATTTTCGAACTTGATTCTTTTCTCTATCAACATTCAACATTATTTGAAGATTTTTTACACGATAAAGCCTCCCGTACTGGGCACATATATTTTGGTACAGCTCAATTTATTTTATAACTTTTTGCGAAACCCAACCTTAGCTTTTCGCGAGGATTAACTCATTTTGTTTTGTGTGATTTGAATTTATTTGATACATTTTTTGTGAGTGGTCACTTTTCTTACTTTTTGATAGGGTTTGATTTTCTCAGGGATTTTTGCGAGAACAGGTTTTTGCAGTGTATGTATATTCGTGGAAAAATATGGGAACGGCGGTCAACAAATGTACTTGTCCAGGTTTCTTCCGCGAGGGGGATTTTTATGCGTGATATGATTCGTTTTTTCTCTTTCTTTTCAAACATCTCGCTTTATACAGATTAGAAAAAGATTATATTGGGAAATTATCGCTGTTTCATTTCCAAATCCTGACCCCTTCTACTTCGAGTCAGGTTTTTTCCCCATGAAATAAAGGGGCACGTGTTTTGGAATTTTCAATTTGGCTTTTTTTTTATTCTCGAGCCAGTCAAATTTTTTTGACATTTCGATTTACCTTTCTGGAATCAGGCTAAAATAAGTCGGGAACTGGGAGTCTGATACAAAAATTTACAAAGCTTTTGAGAGCAAGATTAGAAGAGTCAGAACTTTTCCATAGAATTTGTGGCTATTTGAATTTGTGTTTATCAAAGAAACATATTAAATAGCAGTATCTCCTTGTTATATTTGTAGATTTGTGGTAAAAAATATTACGCTTATTTCAGCTTGTTGATAAAAATGGGGCGATTTTTTTCGAAATTTTTCATTTTTGATTAATGATAAAATAAAAAACCCGTTTCATGTATGTTTAGAGAAAACACATCGAATCTGTTGTGAAAAAAGTTCACGCATTTTTTCATTCTTATTTTTATTAACAAGGTGGAATCATGATTATTTTTCAATACCATTGAAGAAGTTACTACCATGGAAATAAAAAGTTACAACTATTTCAATATTCTCATTGAATATAGAAAAGTTCAAATAGTATGTTATGGGAACTCCAAAACAATATATTGAACAAACCAAAGCGACTGTAGAGGAAAGCGTTTAGAATAAAACTTTTTCAATTTATTATGCTATAATCAGAGCTAAAAAGTGGAAATACTTAGCACACATGTCTCCTCTTCACAAAAAGGTCAAAATTTGTAGATATCGGCTACATTCCAATGATACAAATTTTGATACTATCAGAAGAAGAGCACTCGAAGACTTTCCGAAACAACTTTTTAAATTTATTGTGCTATAACTAAAGTGGAAAAGTGAAAAAATATAGTGCACTTTAAGCCCAACAAAGTTCAGAAAATTTGGATGTATCTATTGCGTTCCGAGGACAGAAATTTTAATCCCATCCAAAAATGAGCAGCCGAAGACTTTTTGTAATAAATTTTTCAATTCATAATGCCACAATCATAGACAAAAAGTGGAAATACTTGGCGCTTCACAAAATGTTAAAAGTTTGTAGGTATCGGCTACATTCCCATGATACAAATTTTGATGCAAATTTTGATATTTATAACAATAATGGCCGTGAAAGCCTTAAAACTAGAACTTACAGATATTTTAATATTATCTTTGAATTTTGAAAAGTTCAGAAAGTATGTTGTGGATATTTTAAAACAATAAATTCAACAAAGCGGGCAAACTTAGATCAGTACTGTGCCCAAGAAAATGGATCGAGTTGAGTTGTACCAGTTGCATTATCTTCGTGTAAATTTTCGTACCATCACAACCAGAGCATCCGTAGAGCAAATCTTTTTGAAAATATTTTTCAATTCGTTATGCCACAATAGCAGCCAAAAAGTAGAAATACTGAGCACACATGTTGCTCCAGGAAATTTCCAAAGTTTGTAAGTATACGGTGCGTTCCAATGAAACATATTTTTATACTTCCAGAAAAAAGGAACCAAAGACTTTCTGAAAATTTTTTTAATTAATCATGCCACAACTCAAGCATACCACACATTGGGCTCAATAAAGTTTATGAACTTTGCATGTAGCCATTACTTTTCGAAGCCAAATTTTAATCCCATCCAAAAATGAGCAAGCGAAGAATTTTCATAATAAAATTTTCAATCCTAATAATGCCACTATTCCAGCAAAAAAGTGGAAATATTGGGCACACTTGTTACTTCACAGATATTTCAAAGTCTGTACGTATCTGTTGCAATTCAATGATACAAATTTTGATAATATCAGTAAAAACACATCAGAAGACTTCGTAAAACAATTTTTCAAAATTTATTACGCTACAACTAAAGTAGGGAAGTGAAAAAATATAGCTCAATTGAGCCGAATGAAATTCTGAAATTTTGCATATATTCATGGCGTTCCGAAGACAATAATTTTGTTCCCATTGACAAATGAGCAACCACAGAATTTTCATAACGAAATTTTAATTTCTTAATGCCACAATCGGAGCCAAAAAGTGGAAATATTGGTACATTTGTTGCTTTACAGAATTTCCAACGTCTGTAGGTATCCGTTGCAATCCAATGATACAAATTTTGATAATATCAGTAAAAAAACATCAGAAGACTTCCTGAAACAATTTTTCAAAATTTATAATGCTACAACTAAATTAGGGAATTTAAAAAATGTAGCGCACATTGGGCCCAACAAAATTCTGAAATTTTGCATGTATGCATGGCATTCTGAAGCCAGCAATTCTTAGCCCATCGACAAATGAGCAAAAGGGAAAATACTTGGCACATTTGTCGCTTCACAGAATTTTCAAAGGCTGTAGGTATCCATTGCAATTCAATTATACAAATTTTGATCATATCAGTAAAAGCACGTCGAAAGAATTCCTGAAACAATTTTTCAAAATTCATAATGTTACAACTAAAGTGATGAAGTGAAAAAATAGAGCGCATATTGAGCCATACAAAATTCTGAAATTTTGCATATATTCATGGCATTCCGAAGACAATAATTTTGATTCCATCGACAAATGAACAACCGAAGAATTTTCATAACAAAAGTTCAATTTATAATGCTAAAATCGGAGGCAAAAAGTAGAAGTATTTGGTACATTTGTCGCGTCACACAATTTCCGAAGTTTGTAGGCATTCGTTGCAATCCAAAGATATAAATTTTAATGATGTCAGAAAAAACACATTGGAAGACTTTCTGAAACAGTTTTTTAAAATTCATTATGCTACAACTAAAGCGGGAATGTGAAAAAATGTAGAGCATATTGAGCCAAACAAAATTCTGAAATTTTGCATATATTCATGGTGTTCCGAAGACAATATTTTTGATCCCATTGACAAATGAGCAACCAAAGAATTTTCATAACAAAATGTTCAATTCATAATGCTACAATCGGAGCCAAAAAGTGGAAATACTTGGTACATTTGTCGCTTCACAGAATTTCCAGAGTCTATAGGCATTCATTGCAATCCAAAGATACAAGTTTTGATAGGATACGGAGTATATACCGACATAGCCTTTTGACATAAAGATATATTATACGAGCCATTTTGACATAAAGATATATCATTACTTACTATGGTTATCATCCAGAAGCATCCATATATATCCAGATGCAGGTTGACAGTGTATTTGACTATTAATTCATCAAACGCGAGATGATTCTACACCATATTTTGGATAGAAAAACGACGTCGAAAATCTTTTGAAATGGATCAACAATTATCATGCAAGGAACATTTCATGATGTACAAATCTTATTATGGCAAGCGAGGAACATTTTATAATAAAGAGGAAAGGGACCAATAAAATAAATTGTCAACGGTGTAGAGTTAAAAAAAATATTTACTAAACACTGCTCAAAACTCGACATGATAATAACAAACTTTGCCATATACATTTTTTTGACACTCATTATTAGTTTTATAGAGTTTCTTTTCCAAATTTACATCGATTCACACCAATCACGATTAACAGTTCAACGTATACCATTTCATAGTTATCAAAGAATCGAATAGAATGATTTCTCAAGAAATCTTATACGAGGAACATTTAATCGCGAAAGAGAAATTCCGTCGTAGAGTTAAGTGTGGAAAATAAAAACTGCAGGGTTAACAATAATAAAAAAATGCATATTCATTTCAGCACTGTTCGAAAGTTGATTAAAAGCACTTCACTATTTTCACACCATCACTTTCTTATTATTACTGTAACAAAGAGTCGATCGAACCTAACCACGATATTTATAACCTCACAAATGTTCGTGAAAAAACATTCATATTTTCAATACTGTTTAAGCCACGAGATTCTAATTAGTCGCGATCGAAAGGGGGAAAAAAATAAAAAATACGTGAATTTGATGAAACTCTAAATTGCTGTCATTGAATTTATATTAAAGAAATCATTTTTGGATCGTACGCGTACGATACAAAATTATTTCGCGATCTGTGAATAAATTTATTCATAGATCGCGAAATAATATTTTTTCCGAATTTATCCACAACAGGACCCGCGTAAGCACTGCTCACTTCGAAAATTCCGTTCAGACTTTCCGTGGTATGGGTACTTCGAACTATTTATTTATTCACAAATCGCGAAATATTTTTTTTCCCCGAATTTATCCGCAAACACGTCTCGCGTATAAAAACTTATTCTCACTTCGAAAACTCCGTTCAGACTTTGCGTGGTATAGGTAGAGAAAGATGAAACAGAATGACCAATCACAAGCTCAGAAGGCGTCAAGAGGCCTTTCATTGTGTCGTATACAGACATGCCAATATTTCGATGTAGCATAATCTTGAGCCTGTGCAAAGTTTTTTCTCAGTAAATACGGCATCAATCGTGCTGATTTAAGGCTCAATCGAAGTATTTTTTCGTAATAAATCTCCAGTTCAATTTTCAAATCATCATATGCCTCCTGAGCTTCGTAATTAAAGACAATGAATTTCAGTTTTCACCTCCACCATGGCGAATCGTTTGATTCATTGCTCGCACGTCCCGCACTTCGTTATGTCGAAACTCCGTTCAAACTTTCCGCTGTGTCGGTACCGAGAAAAGAGAGAGAACTTTCCGCTGTGTCGGTACCGAGAAAAGAGAGAGAAAAGTAGTTGTACCCAATCGCAGCTCGTTACTCTCGTCGCCAGAGACCGGCTTTCATGTAAATGGGTTTTGATGGGCATCAAAACGCCTTTGATTGTATCATACACAGATACGTCGAATCCTTCGATGTGTTAGTATTTTTTACATAATCTTGAGCCTGTGCATAGTTTTTTCTCAGCAACTACGCCACCGATCATGCTGATTTTGGGCTCAATCGAAAGAGAATTTCTTAATTAGTCTCCAGTTAAATTTTCAAGCCATCAAATGACTCCTGTGCTTCGTAAATGAACAAAATGACATGCCAATTTTACCCCCACCATCGCGAATCGTTTTATTCAGAGATAATATAGTCTCGGCGAGCCTCGGGCCAGCAGACGACAGAACTATCAATGTACTTGTCCCGAGACTCTACCGAGTCTCTTGATATATAACATTCACTGTGAAGATGTATATGAGGATATGAAGCGCAGTATTGAGAAATTTGACTCAAGTGACTATCCGACCGATAATGTGTATAGTATGCCGCGTGTCAATAAAAAGGTCCCAGGTCTCATGAAGGATGAGAACAATGGGGCCATCATGACCGAATTCGTTGGGCTTAGGTCAAAAATGTATGCGACCCGCATGGAAGGAAAACAGGAAACGAAAAAAGTAAAGGGTATCAAAAGTAATGTCGTTGCAAGGACCATAACCTTCGACGACTATACAAAATGTTTGAGAGATGAAATTGAAATGACTCGCAGTCAATCATGCATTCGATCGACATTGCATAATGTATATACAATTTCCGAAACAAAAATTGCTCTAAGCCCTCATGACGACAAGCGGTATATCATCCCCGAAACCGTCCAAACTTTACCATGGGGCCATTACAAAGTGCCCTTGTAGTGCGAGTGAGAGAGCAAGAGAATTCAACCATATGTCTGAAGAGAGCGTAAAACCGATTGTAAATATGAGTGAGTGAGAGAGCAAGAGAATTTAACCATATGTCTGAAGAGAGCGTAAAACCAATTGTAAATATGAGTGAGAGAGAGAGAGAATATTTCTTTTTGTACATTTGTGTGAAAAAAAAAATAAAACAGATTATTTCTCAAGCGTTGAGATCCTTTTTCTTCCTACCCCACATGTTTTTTTCAGCCAGAGAGACCGAGTTGACCTGCTCGACTGGGATATCCAACGTAAGGGCGTGAGGATTGAGGTCATAAAAGTATTAACGAGTCGTTTTTCTTTCTTTTTTCCTTTATTGTTTACAAATCATCTTTGCTTATCCAACTATTGTGTGTATTGTCGAAACCAAGCCATTTCACAAGTAGCTGACTGCCGCGCTTCTTCACTACTTTTTCTACAAGGTAAATATCCGGGTATTTAACACGGAGTAGCTCATGTTCGTAGATACCACCGGTAATGGGCTCATCTTGATAATCTTTTAAGTTATACGTCACGGGGCTGGTTCTTCTCACGCGATCGATTGTAAATATTTCTGTTGTCCAGTTTGGTGTATAACCCTTCTCAAATACATTCTTAACCCATTAACGCCGAGGTGATCAGAATTTTTACTAACTTTTCAACGTGTTTATTTATTATGTTATCGGACCAAAAAAATAATGCAATACCTCTATTCCTACGCGGAATTCGATGCTCTTTCAGAATCTGAGCCTAAAATTTCGATTAGACACCGAGAAAAAAAAATATGGCCGATTTAAACGTGAAAAACGTGAAAATTTTCGAAAAAATTTTTTTTTCGTTTTTTCAAAATGGCGGCGAGAATGAAAAATTTTTATAAAAATCTTAATCTATCGGTTTCTTCAAAACTATAAACTTGAGAAAAAAATTTCTAAGAACAAAAATGGCTTAAAATTAGTCGAAGAATACTCTTAAATTTTTTCAGAATTTTTGAAAACAATTTTTAATTTTCGAAAATTTCAAAAAATCCAATTTTTCAAAAATACCTGAAAAATTTTTGGAAAAATTTGAGAGCGTTCCTTGACTAATTTTAAGACTTTTTTGTTGTTAAAAATTCTTTCGTAAAGTCTATAGGTTTAGAGAAAAAAAATTTTCTTGAATGGTACATAAAATTTTGTTTCTATCTACCACTACAAAATTCACGAACAAACTCGTATATCCTTTCACTTGTGCATGGACACATATGTTGTATACAATTTTTACATGAATTATAGGTAAAGCATATAAAAAAAATATTAGTTTTCACTTTTTCAATACATTTGTTATGTCACGAAAACGTTCAAAATCTTCTGCTTCATTGCATGCAGAGTATGAATCAGATTATTCGGATAGTGATTCCGATGAAAACATTTTGATTCCGAATGCAGAAAATTCAGGCTCCGATGATTCTGATTCCGATTGTGATTCGATATCTGATTCAGATTCTGAACATGAATTCACAATACCAAATATTACTTATAAAAAAGCTTGTGCTACTTATTCTGAAAACTTAGATAAACTTGAAAAAAATCACGAATTCATTTGGATCGATGGCGAGAAATCATATCCAAATACTTGTGAAGAAACAATATTATTATCTGAAGCTACAAAAAAGAATATACAGGCGTTCAATTGTTTGAATATACAGGCCTTTCCAATTGTTTGAAACCTTTTTTTCCGCCGTAATGAAACAATATATAATTGATGCGTCTAAAGAGAATAATTATGATCTGAAATTACAAGATCTTGACACTTTTATAGGTATAGTTATTTTCAGTTCATTCAATAAAAGAAAGTCTCAGAGAGATTATTGGTCATCTGATCCATTCTTATCTAGTGAAATTGTTTCTTCTGCAATGACTCGCGATAAGTTTGAAGAAATCAAGTCTAAAATAAAATATTCAAAAGCTGAAGACAAGGATCCAAACGATAGAGGGTGGCGGGTTCGTTCGATGTTGAAACTTTTCCAAAACAACCTCCTAAAGTTCGGAATATGGAAAACTTCTATATCTATTGATGAAATGATGGCCAAGTCTTATGCAAAAACTGTTTTGAAACAATTTATTCGAGGGAAACCAATAAGGTTTGGTTTGAAATTTTGGGGTTTATGCACTTCAGACGGCTATCTACTAAATTTAGATCTGTATTGCGGTAAAAATTCCCAAACCGGAAACAAATTAGTAAAATGTGCTTTAGGTACTCGTGTAGTATTGCATTTATTAGAACCTTTTTTCGGCTAATAAATTATAATAAAATCCCTGCATTTCATTTGTACTTTGATAATTTTTTTACAAATATGGATTTAATTTTACACTTGCAAAAATTACGTTTGAAATGCACTGGCACTATCAGAGACAATCGAGTCAAAGAAAAGAATATACTTGAAAAGAAAGCTCCACGAGGTACTTATATTGTAAAACATGATCGAAATAGTGGCATAAATTTCATCACTATTATGGATTCGAAGCCCGTTTCAATAGCTTCAACTGCTGCAGGTGTAAGTCCACTATCAACTTCGAGAAGATATAGTTCAGAGGCTCGATCCAAAACTGATATACCTTTTCCGCAAGCTTTTCATTTGTACAACAAATTTATGGGTGGTGTTGACGTGCATGATGGACACTGCAATAATGTACTTCCAAGTATACGTTCCAAAAAATGGACATAGGTCGTTTTTATAAGATTTATACAGGCATCCATTACAAATGCCCACGTAATTTTCAATGCTACACGTGATGGAAAGTAAAAAAGTGGAATAAAAGAGTTAACTACTTCAATTGCTAAATATTATATTCAAAAAGGTCAAACAAGTAAAACACTTCATACACGATCTAATAGGGACAAATTAAAAAATTGTTCAAATGAAAAATGTCCAATAAGAACAAGGATCTATTGTGAAAAATGCAATCTATATGTATGCAATAATTGTTGGGCAAAAAAGCACTGATAAAAGAAATGTTAAAATGAAAGACAAGAAGACTCACGAAAAGAAGCACTCCGAAACGTGAGAGGCAAGGGGACTCACGAAAAAAAAGCACCCCGAAACGTGAGAGGCAAGGGGACTCACGAAAAAAAAGCACCCCGAAACGTGAGAGGCAAGGGGACTCACGAAAAAAGCACCCCGAAACGTGAGAGGCAAGGGGACTCACGAAAAAAAAGCACCCCGAAACGTGAGAGGCAAGGGGACTCACGAAAAAAAGCACCCCGAAACGTGAGAGGCAAGGGGACTCACGAAAAAAAGCACCCCGAAACGTGAGAGGCAAGGGGACTCACGAAAAAAGCACCCCGAAACGTGAGAGGCAAGGGGACTCACGAAAAAAAGCACCCCGAAACGTGAGAGGCAAGGGGACTCACGAAAAAAAGCACCCCGAAATGTGAGAGGCAAGGGGACTCACGAAAAAAAAGCACCCCGAAACGTGAGAGGCAAGTGGACTCACGAAAAAAGCACCCCGAAACGTGAGAGGCAAGGGGACTCACGAAAAAAAGCGCCCCGAAACGTGAGAGGCAAGGGGACTCACGAAAAAAAGCACCCCGAAACGTGAGAGGCAAGGGGACTCACGAAAAAAAGCACCCCGAAACGTGAGAGGCAAGGGGACTCACGAAAAAAGCACCCCGAAACGTGAGAGGCAAGGGGACTCACGAAAAAAAAGCACCCCGAAACGTGAGAGGCAAGGGGACTCACGAAAAAAAGCACCCCGAAACGTGAGAGGCAAGGGGACTCACGAAAAAAAGCACCCCGAAACGTGAGAGGCAAGGGGACTCACGAAAAAAGCACCCCGAAACGTGAGAGGCAAGGGGACTCACGAAAAAAGCACCCCGAAACGTGAGAGGCAAGGGGACTCACGAAAAAAAGCACCCCGAAACGTGAGAGGCAAGGGGACTCACGAAAAAAAGCACCCCGAAACGTGAGAGGCAAGGGGACTCACGAAAAAAAAGCACCCCGAAACGTGAGAGGCAAGGGGACTCACGAAAAAAGCACCCCGAAACGTGAGAGGCAAGGGGACTCACGAAAAAAAGCACCCCGAAACGTGAGAGGCAAGGGGACTCACGAAAAAAGCACCCCGAAACGTGAGAGGCAAGGGGACTCACGAAAAAAATGCGCCCCGAAACGTGAGAGGCAAGGGGACTCACGAAAAAAAGCACCCCGAAACGTGAGAGGCAAGGGGACTCACGAAAAAAAGCACCCCGAAACGTGAGAGGCAAGGGGACTCACGAAAAAAATCACCCCGAAACGTGAGAGGCAAGGGGACTCACGAAAAAAAAGCACCCCGAAACGTGAGAGGCAAGGGGACTCACGAAAAAAAGCACCCCGAAACGTGAGAGGCAAGGGGACTCACGAAAAAAAGCACCCCGAAACGTGAGAGGCAAGGGGACTCACGAAAAAAGCACCCCGAAACGTGAGAGGCAAGGGGACTCACGAAAAAAAAGCACCCCGAAACGTGAGAGGCAAGGGGACTCACGAAAAAAGCACCCCGAAACGTGAGAGGCAAGGGGACTCACGAAAAAAAAGCACCCCGAAACGTGAGAGGCAAGGGGACTCACGAAAAAAAGCACCCCGATACGTGAGAGGCAAGGGGACTCACGAAAAAAGCACCCCGAAACGTGAGAGGCAAGGGGACTCACGAAAAAAAAGCACCCCGAAACGTGAGAGACAAGGGGACTCACGAAAAAAAAGCACCCCAACGGAGACAAAGTTCTACCACGTCCACGCCGTTGTCTCTGGGTAATGCTAAGAGTAGAAAAAAACAATGTATATGCACAGAATCAGAAAAGAAGTAGTCAAGGAACACTTGAAGGAAATTTTTCCAAAAATTTTTCAGGTATTTTTGAAAAATTGGATTTTTTGAAATTTTCGAAAAATTGGATTTTTTGAAATTTTCGAAAATTAAAAATTGTTTTCAAAAATTCTGAAAAAATTTAAGAGTATTCTTCGACTAATTTTAAGCCATTTCTGTTCTTAGAAATTTTTTTCTCAAGTTTATAGTTTTGAAGAAACCGATAGATTAAAATTTTTATAAAATTTTTTCATTCTCGCCGCCATTTTGAAAAAACGCGTCGATGAATTTTTCTGAAAAAAATTCCTCTTAATGTTCGAGTGCCATGATCACCTCTGATCATTGTAAAAAGTTGATAGCTTTGCGGTATCATTGTGAAAAAAAATGCGAAAAAAATTTTTTTTCGAAAATTTTCACGTTTTTCACGTTTAAATCAGCCATATTTTTTTTTCTCGGTGTCTAATCGAAATTTTGAGCTCAGATTCTGAAAGAGCATCGAATTCCGCGTAGGAATAGAGGTATTGCATTATTTTTTTGGTCCGATAACATAATAAATAAACACGTTGAAAAGTTAGTAAAAATTCTGATCACCTCGGCGTTAATGGGTTAAATTTACTGATACGCACTTTATCTCCAATTTTGAATTTCGGCAGTTTTCCCAACACCTCAGTTCTATTGAAAACATCACGCAGTATTTGTTTTTCATTCGTAGCATTAACATTTTTCGGCTTCATTTTAATAGTATGATGTATAGTATCATTATATTTAGTAATTAACATATCAAGAATATCAATCCATTTCCAGCTTCCGCGAAAACTGAATTGAATCCACATTTTATTCTTAAGTGTACGATTGAAGCGCTCACAAATTGATGCTTTTAAATTGCTATATGTAGAATACAATTGTATATTAAACTTTTTCATCAACGCCTTAAAGTTCGTATTATAAAACTTTTTCCCCGATCGACGTGGAGGTTTTTCGGTACGCGTCCTTTGCTAAGAATTGACTCCATGGCAGCGGTGACATATTTTCCACTCTTCGACTTCAATGGTTTGCGAATTTAGAGAATACATCGATGACGGTGAGGAGAAATTTATGCTTGGAGTTGTGTTGTGCATATGCAGACATATCTACAAGATCAGCTTGCCACGTTTCATCCAGGCCGCGTATATCCACATGTCGACGTGGATAGTTTCGCCGAGCTGGCTTATGCAACTCCTCCACCACAGCACGCTTTTTTCCACTCATTATTTCTCCCCCACAACGTTTTTCACCATAGATAAAAGATAGCCGTCTGAAGGTTTCTCCCGCTTCACATCGGTGGGGATATCTAGTAAAAGTCTGATATCACTACGAAGATCCGTGATCTCAACTTTCAACCCTTTTATTTCTTCACGAACCTCGACGAGTTTAGCTTTCATACGGTTTTCAACTGCAGTTACATTCGAATCACACCTTTCATTCGTTGATTGTATTATTATACGAGAGAGAGAATTAATATTACTCGCTAACACACCGAGAGTTACAACATCCCTTGGAAATTTCGGTTCACCAACATTGCCCAGTCGTTTTTGTTCCAAATTATAATGACCATCTGCTGTAGTCTTAAACCCAGCACCTGGTTTACCCGTTTCTGCACGGAGGTTAATGAGATCAACTTTTACTCGCTTTTCAAGAGCTGTTGTATTCGATTCACACATTTGTTTCATTGAATTACTTACTAAGCCCATGGCATGATTAGTCCCAGCGATAAACGAATGGAGGTTTACAACATCATCAGCATTTATTGGGTCACCAACATTGACCAGCCGTTTTCGTTCCAAATCATAATGACCGTCTGCTGTAGTCTTAAATCCAGCACCTGGTTTACCGGGAGGACCCGCACCACCACTATTCAATTGTCGTCCGAACACATCGACGGTCATGTTGAGAATGTGTAAAAAAGAGCTCACACATGTTAATAAATGATTTCAGCTTCACGCAATTTCTCTACAATCGATATAATCTCATTCGAATGTGATGAGTTTCCAGCAGCTTGTGATGCGAGCAGTAAGCGAAGACGGTCCACTAGTTCATTCGGATCATCCCAATAAACATAGTCGAAAGAGGTATTTTGTCGTGCCACCTTATACTTGGGTATAAGGTGGCACGACACCTTATACCCCCCACCTTCATGCCCGCCATTTTGCCTCAGTATTTTCGATATATAATTTTTAAATTTATAGCTAGTATCTCGTCGTATTGCACCATCACGTCGATAATATTTTTTATGAGCATTCGTAGCAATGACAATTTTCCCATAAGTCTCCAAATCATTTGGTGTAAAATATTCAAACTTGGGCGCTTTTTTAAACAACAACTCAACCAAGCCAACAGTTTTCGGATACTTTTTATCCCCCACATTAATGTGATCAGGTTTGAATTCTATGAGTGAATCGCCGATCACTAATTTATTGCCGGTGAGGTTTCGCACTCCATATGAGACGTCGACGGTGGTTTTTTTATTGCTACGCAGCAATCCCAGATATTCATGTATTAATTCATCAACATCTTTAATTGATTTTTCATCATCATCATCAGGCGACAACCAATCATCCTCAACGTCGCCCTCATGTTGAATTGTTTTATCCAAAGAAACGTTCTGAAGCGTTTCTTCAATATCTTGATGGTCCTCCTCCTCCTCCTCCTCCTTCTCCTCCTCCTTCTTGATATTCACCTTTTCATCCTTAATTTCATGCTTCACATTTTTGTTATATGAAATTAGCTCCTCTAACGGTCCAACGATCGGTTTAAACACATCTTGCATTTTCTGCTGTGCAGTATCACGACCCCTTTTTAACATTCGATGTTTTCGTCTAATCGCATCACTTGCCTTGGCAAGTTGATACAATACGTCCTTTTCCCTTAAAAGATCTTCGTCGATGGTTAGAAAAGAATCAAATCCTCTCCTATATCTACCCTCATTAATTTCACTGTCCTTGTCAATAGTAATAAATCCATACTTGTCGGACTTCCAACACTTTACACACATATTTTTGAAGCATGTATAAGACATATCGGTATTCACATGGTCGTTGTATACGTGTTTAAGATTCATATCGTCCTGTTTAAATAGCACCACGAAATTTGCGTTATCTCTTACAAGATGTTTCGGGATGCGGGTATATGTTTGACAAAGATAAAAACTGTCGACGATCTCGTGTCTTCCCATGGAAAAAAATGCTCTCACATTATCCTGTTTTTCACAAGCTATATCGTCAAAGATAAATATCGAGTTTGGCCGGGCGTCACTCGGTGATACAACTTGTTCATGCTCATTGAATGGATAATATTCGACGCCATGGATAGGTTGAAGCAACTGTTCCAATAATCGATATTTTGGCTGCTTCAACGATTTGGAATATAGATAAATGTTCTCAAATCTCAAGCGATTTGGATGTATGAGGAGTGTGAGTAATGCATTAGTTTTCCCACAATTTGACGGACCACAAAACACAGCACGAATGCTATCAGGTAGTATATTACCATGACGCTTTTGCTTCCTTGCCCCACCGCCATCCTCTACAAATTTGTCGAAATTTATTACGGGGAGTTGACCGCCCGAAACTTGTTTCATGGACACAATCTCGCATACGACGAATCGAAAAACCCTATAAATACATTATTATAATGTGTGGAATGATCAGTCGAGAATTAGCTGGCTCACGGTGATGATCGTGCATGATAAACCGGGTAAAGGTTTAATCAACTGTCTAATCAACAATCTTCCCGTCGAACTACATCTGCCGGGCTATCAGTATTGTGGACCTGGCACAAAGTTGGCTAAGCGTATTGCTCGTGGTGATCCTGGTATAAATCCATTGGACGCTGCGTGCAAAGTGCATAATATCGCATATTCGACAAATCGTGATAATTTCGAAGCGAGACATTTGGCGGATAAAGTGTTGGCTGAACAAGCCTGGCAACGTGTAACCTCAAAAGACGCTAGTCTCGGCGAGAGAGCAAGTGCTTGGGCCGTGACAAACATTATGAAGGCGAAAACAAAATTTGGTGTGGGCATGAAGCCGTTGAAGCGGAAACCACAAAAAAGTGTTTGCTTGAAAAAAGTCATTAGCGCTATACGGAGAGCAATGATTCGTAGTGATGACCCTCGTAAAGTCGTCATGGCAGCATTAAAAGGTGCCCGTGCGAGTGTAAAGGGTGTTAAAGTACGTACGCCCCGCGTTTTACCGGTTCCCCGGAAAATTGGTGGTTTATTGCCCTTTCTCATACCCATCTTTGCCGGCCTCAGCGCTGCTGGTACATTGTCTGGTGGGGCTGCTGCAATCGCCAATGCTGTAAATGCTGCTCAAGCGGCCAAAAAGGAATTCGATGAAAATAAGCGACCAAACAATTGAGGCCATTGCTTTGGGTAAAGGTTTACACTTGAAACCGTACAAGCAGGGTCTGGGCCTTCATATCAGGCCAAAAAACGTATAATCACGCTACCACATCGACCTCTCATCGACCGCGATCTGCTGAAATACGTGAAAATCATGAAAATTCCACATTTTCGAGGGGTTACCCGCGACTGGACCGCTAAACATGAATCAGCAATTGTGAATTTAGATGAAAATGTGGGTCCTGGCACACACTGGGTTGTATACAAAAAGACTGGAGGGAAAATTTTCTACTTTGACAGTTTTGGGAATCTTTTACCCCCATCCGAGCTCACAAATTATTTTGGTGTTGGTAGCGTGAATTACAATTATAAAAGATATCAGGAATTTGATACAATTGAATGTGGACACTTGTGTCTCAAGTTTCTCTCCGGACAGTTAAATCGACGAGACAAATACACGCTATATAAACGTGAATTGTAGAGCCGGGAGTTTAGTTGATAATTCGACATCATCATGGATGACAGCTTCACATTGACCATCTCCGGATCATCCTCCGTTCTCGAGGCACAACACTTTCCGCCCATTGAGCTATCTCCGCATAAGAACTATAGTCTCGGACTCGTTGAGCTGCTGACATTCAATTCCATTCCAAATATCGACATTGGATGCAATAAGTTTTACGCTGGAACGCATATGGTGACTATACCGACGGGGAGTTATGAAATAGAGGATATTGAAAAGTATTTACAAGCCGAATTATCACCCAAAAACGTGAAAATTCAGCTTAAACCAAATACTAATACGCTACGCAGTGAAATCGAGTGCAATATCCCTCTCCTCTTCATACCCACTAATTCAATCGAACCTCTGTTGGGTTTTGCACCTGTCAGGTTGGAAGCCAATAAAAGACATGAATCTGATCTGCCGGTATCCATTCTTAAAGTGAACGCCTTACGTGTTGAGTGTAACATAACCACTGGTGCACACATTAACGGACAAAAAGCTCACACAATTCACGAATTTTTCCCATCTATACCGCCTGGCTATAAAATTATTGAAATACCCTCGAACGTCATTTATCTATCAATCACGAGTCGGATAATTGACAGCATACAGCTTCGTATTGTGGATCAGGACGGGGATTTGGCAAATTTCCGCGGTGAAGTAATCACCATACGACTGCATATAAAATCCCAATGGGCATAGTCTACAATAGAATAGCTAATATTAATAAGCCATCATGGGATCGCGAAATCAGTCGCCGATACTTACCTCTGTTTCCGGCTTCTTCTACTTCTATTCGAGTTCTTATCGCCCCTTCGTTCGGAACGCCTCGTTTATACCTCTTTCGTTCGACACGCCTCGTGTCTTTCTAATTCATAGTTAGCATACTTCGGGTTTCTATACTATTTCTCGTTAACGAATTACGATTTACGCCCGTAACTCTGCCGCAATTAATATCGGTCAATTAGGGATTCTTCGGACCCTTCAAGTTATTAAATATAGCATCTTTTTCCTTCGGGGAACAACTCGGGTATTCGGGCATCGTTGCGACCACGTGCCGGTATTCTCCGCCATTAGTCTCGGACACCTCATCACGCGCTTCTAGTTAATATTTTCGAGACAATTTGTTAATTGTGGTATTCCGACTACGAAGACAATTGTTACAGTTTTCTTCGAGTGTTAACACGAGGATTATGTGTTAATGCCTGCTTTTTAATGAGCCCTCAATCCTCTTTCGAATGAACACTATCGAGTTTGTGCGCGGTAAAGATTTACGACCTGTATCGTGTGCGAATTCCGTTTAATGTTCTTATAGTATTTTTCCTTCGGCTCGCTTCTTGAACACTTCGCGACCTTCGGACATTTTTCTTTTTCTCTCGACCCACGCGGCGAGAGCGTCGGGTTCGCGGCCATTGCGCACGCGAAACCATTGTTCTATGATCACATCAATTTTATTGTAACTCGTGACATTTTATTAAACCCTTGTTGTTAATCTTACGGAGTGCGAGAATAAATTTATTCACCTTTTTTCATACAATTTCCTTTCCTCAACAATCCCCAATAATTCTAATTCTTTTTATAAGGATTCAAGGCCACTTCTCAAACAAAATCAGTATGCACTACTCGACGACATGTATACAAATTTCCAATCCATGTATTATAATAAGGAGACTGAGCCATGGTTGAACAAAACGGAATTTTTAAAATATGCACCACTTGTTGTAATTGATTGCTCAAAACAAAATGATTCCCTCAAGTCTGGCCCCGTGGATGTTTGTCTTGAATTTGAAACAAAAACGAACATTCTTGCACAAACATGCGCATACTGCCTCATTGGCATACATGCCAAAAATTCGACCCAATTGCCCCCACCACCACCACCACAATTCGAAATATAATTGTGCGAATGAGAATGTGAAATCTCTGAGAAATTGGTTATGTCTATCATGCATTGTGTGAACGAGGGATTTTTGAATAAACAAAACATTTTTTATCATTATATATGGCTTTTTTTCGTTTTTATTATAAACACTCATCTCCTCCTCCTCCTCCTCTTCCTCCACTCAGCATACATTACAAATAGCAAAAATCCCCTCCCGGGGGAAAAAAAAACCTGGACAAGTACATTGGTGGTCCCTCGTTTCCCTATGATATCACAAAAAATCCAAAACCCCAGTTAAATTTTTTTTAAATCTTTACTAATTTTATTCATATCCCGGAGGGAAACCAACCATATAGATCACAAAATATCCGGCCAAAATACCAGACTTCACAATAAATGTTACTTTGCATTTATTTCCATAGAACAAAACAAGAATCAAAACATTAAAAAATCAGCGTTATCAAGATGAGAAAAATACCACTTATAATTGGTGTGTAAGAAGTATCAATAGTCTAGAAAAAAATGAAAAAAGGTCGACATATAAGTTACGTGCAGCAATAAAATTTATGATATCAGTACTAGGACAAGTATTTCTTTGGTGACTGAAAAGATATCAATATAGACGTACCGGCAACGTAGGGCATGCAGTTGGTGCATTGCTTCTAGGATCTCCTAAGTCGAGTAGCTACTTTTGTTTTGGCTATGGCGCGACCAATGCTGCCAAATAGTATTTACTTATATGACCTAATGAAACAACATTGCCCGCGCCGTGGCTAAAATAACGAAAAACAAGCAGGAACAGGAAGTTTCGCATAAGATCCCATGCTTTTGTAATGTTAAAAAAAAAACTTTAATTTATGTCTGTACATGATAGCACAGTTTTGTTTGATTGGTAATAATTTGATGAACGTTCACCACCGTACGTTGAGCGTATACGCACAGAGTACTTGTCCGGCCCATAACATTTTATTAAAATTGCTTATTCCAGTAAAAATCAAGGGTTATAAATACGCACTTTTTCATTGCTGGTATTGTCTTATTTAATTTTTATTTTTTTATGATTAATCCCGCATAACGGTTTAAATTCTTATTTTCAAAACATAAAGGGCTATTTTGATAGCTGGCGCCCAAGAACCTCAAAATGAAACGAACCGAGGGGGATTATTTTGTGTGAAATTTGCGTGATCTTAAAACTTTGGATACAAATTTGACGGTGCATTCATAGCCTGCATTGATCTTTTGACCATTCACCAGTGGTTACTTAGATCTTCTACTAATAAATAGTAGCTTTCCAAAGTATAATAACTTTCATTGCTGGCAATAGTAGTTTTCGAAAGTATGATTCGCTACATTGCTGGCAATGGTTTACTGAGTCGCATTTTCAGAAATTTCATAACTGACTGCACTTTATGTTAATGCAATTTTATGATGACTACGAACACCATTTTATTCCGGTTGAATCGACGTCGAATGTTGTGTATGATACAAGGCCATTCTGAAATTCGCAGAAGAATTGATTTTCTTATAAATTTCTGACGGCGAAAGCAACGCATGCAACGAAAAGCACCTCCAATTTGATTTTCACTTGAATGAGCAATTTTAATAAAAAGTTATGGGCCGGACAAGTACTCTGTGCGTATACGCTCAACGTACGGTGGTGAACGTTCATCAAATTATTACCAATCAAACAAAACTGTGCTATCATGTACAGACATAAATTAAAGTTTTTTTTTTAACATTACAAAAGCATGAGATCTTATGCGAAACTTCCTGTTCCTGCTTGTTTTTCGTTATTTTAGCCGCGGCGCGGGCAATGTTGTTTCATTAGGTCATATAAGTAAATACTATTTGGCAACATTGGTCGCGCCATAGCCAAAACAAAAGTAGCTACTCGACTTAGGAGATCCCAGAAGCAATGCACCAACTGCATGCCCTACGTTGCCGGTACGTCCATATTGATATCTTCTCAGTCACCAAAGAAATACTTGTCCTAGTACTGATATCATAAATTTTACTGCTGCACGTAACTTAGATGTCGACCTTTTTTCATTTTTTTCTAGACTATGGATACTTCTTACACACCAATTATAAATGGTATTTTTCTCATCTTGATATCGCTGATTTTTTAATGTTTTGATTCTTGTTTCGTTCTGTGGAAATAAATTCAAAGTAACATTTATTGGGAAGTCTGCTTTTTTGGCCGGATATTTTGTGATCTATATGGTTGGTTTCCCTCCGGGATATGAATAAAATTAGTAAAGATTAAAAAAAAAAATTTAAGTGGGGTTTTGGATTTTTTGTGATATCATAGGGAAACGAGGGACCACCAATGTACTTGTCCAGGTTTTTTTTCCCCGGGAGGGGATTTTTGCTATTTGATATCACTTCTTTTTTCTATAGTATTTTCATGTATTTCGATTTATATAGACTCCAATAGAGTATGTATATAACAAAAAAACTTACAAGGTGTTTGCATCATTACATCATCGATTTATTTCAATGTCAGGAATCAGTACTGCTCACACTACTAATTCGACATAAGAGAATGAGACAGATTTTCTACCATAAATTCATTGTTATTGAGGTTGTTTAAATATAGCAGCGTTTCGTTCCTGTGATAAGAAAAAAGTTATAATGTTTTCAAAAGAGTTAACTACAGACTCGAAGTATTTTCGAGATATTAATAATTCGTTGATAGGTTATTATTCGATTATAGCTTAGCAGGAAAGTGTTATAGAAGAGACCTCAAGTACCAGTTTTTCCCCAAGGCAAAATATCAGAAAATTAAATACTTTATCATTAGCTTTCAAGTTGTGTATTAGAATAAGGCATTTATGGGCGAAAAGGCAGCGAGGATATTAGCAATTTCGGTCTAAGCTATAAATAGATAATTATATTTAACTTTACTGTTAGGAGCCTCAGAATTATTATTCTTTCAAAGATGAAATAACGGAAGAATATGATGCATCGTCCTTGACTTACAAATTGTTTTATAAAACATAGAAAAAAATTAGATTAAACAAAATTTCGGCCGAAGTACTTGACGAATGTATTTTCACTTAATTTACATAATGTATCGATCATGGTGACAACCTCCCAAGTACTGCGGCCGAAATTCTTTTTCATCTAATTTTTTTTCATTTGCAATCTTTATTTGCTTCAGACTCTTATTGATATAGAGTTGTTATTTTCATTCTGGTAGGTAAAACAACTGCATTTTCGAACTTGATTCTTTTCTTTATCAACATTCAACATTATTTAAAGATTTTGTCACACGATAAAGCCTCCCATATTTGGCCACATATATTTTAGTATAACTCAATTTATTTTATAACTTCTTGCGAAACCCAACCTTAGCTTTTCGCGAGGATTAACTCATTTTGTTTTGTGTAATTTGCATTTATTTGATACATTTTTTGAGAGTGGTCTCTTTTCTTACTTTTTGATAGGATTTGATTTTCTCAGGGATTTTTGCGAGAAAAGGTTTTTGCAGTGTATATATATTCGTGGAAAAATATGGGAACGGCGGTCAACAAATGTACTTGTCCAGGTTTTTTCCGCGAGGGGGTTTTTTTTGCATGAAATGATTAGTTTTTTCTCGTTCTTTTCGAACATCGCTTTATATAGATTAGAAAAAGGTTATATTCGGAAATTATCGCTTTTTCATTTCCAAATCCTGACCCCTTCTACTTCGAGTCTGGTTTTTCCCCATGAAATAAAGGGACACGTGTGTTGGAATTTTCAACTTGGCATTTTTTTTATTCTCGAGCCAGTCAAATTGATTTGACATTTCGATTTACCTTTCTGGAATCAGGCTAAAATATGTCGGGAACTTGGAGTCCGATACAAAAATTTACAAAGCTTTTAAGGGCAAGATTAGAGCAGTCAGAACTCTTCCATAGAATTTGTAGCAATTTGAATTTGAGTTTATCAAAGAAACATATTAAATAGCAGTATCTCCTTGTTATATTTGTATGAAAAGTGAAAAAACATACTGCACTTTAAGCCCAACAAAGTTCAGAAAATTTGGATGTATCTATTGCGTTCCGAGGACAGAAATTTTAATCCCATCCAAAAATGAGCAACAGAAGATTTTTGGTAATACATTTTTCAATTCATAATACCACAATCAGAGACAGAAAGTGGAAATACTTGGCGCACATGTCGCTTCACAAAATGTTAAAAGTTTGTAGGTATCGACTACATTCCCATGATACAAATTTTCATACAAATTTTGATATTTATAACAATAATGGCCGTGAAAGCCTCAAAACTAGAACTTACAGATATTTTAATATTATCTTTGAATATTGAAAAGTTCCGAAAGTATGTTATGGATATTTTAAAACAATAAATTCAACAAAGCGGGCAAACTTAGATCAGTACTGTGCCCAAGAAAATGGATCGAGTTGAGTTGTACCAGTTGCATTATCTTCGTGCAAATTTTCGTACCATCACAACCAGAGCATCCGTAGAGCAAATCTTTTTGAAAATATTTTTCAATTCGTTATGCCACAATAGGAGCCAAAAAGTAGAAATACTGAGCACGCATGTTGCTGCAGGAAATTTCCAAAGTTTGTAAGTATACGTTGCCTTCCAATGAAACGAATTTTTATACTTCCAGAAAAAAAGGAACCAAAGAGTTCTGACAATTTTTTGAATTAATCATGCCACAACTCAAGCATATCACACATTGGGCTCAATAAAGTTTATGAGCTTTGAAGGTCCTACAATTTTTTGAATTAATTACAGGAGATAAAAGCAACTATCGTAAACGTAATTCCGGCAATCGACCATAAAATGTGATGTGAATAAATATTCGTCCACATTGGTTTCATCTCGATACGTAAAAAATCATTCATTTTATGCGTATTGATCTGGGTTATTGAGAACCAAATATCGCATCTTTTTGTCGGGATAATTTTTTCGTTAAGATTGTAATGAATCCGAGTAGAACAACTCGCAGTACTACTTGGATTCATGTAAATATCAACGAAAAAATTATCCCGACGATAGAAATGGAAGGCAGATTATTTTCCGAAATTTGTCGCTCTAGATAAATGAAACATCAAAGAACCAGTTTTACGTAATTGGACAGAAAACGTATCGAATCCATTGTAAAAAAGTGTATGCATTTCTTCATTCCTATGTTTATCAACAAGGTGAAATTATGATATTTGCAAATACCATTTATAATAATAATGGCTGTGAAATCCTCAAAACTCGAACTTACAGATATTTTAATATTATCTTTGAATTCTGAAAAGTTTACAAAGTATGTTATGGATATTTTAAAACAATAAATTCAACAAAGCGGGCAAACTTAGATCAATACTATGCGCAAGAAAGTGGATCGAGTTGAGTTGGACCAGTTGCATTATCTTCGTGCAAATTTTCGTACCATCACAACCAGAGCATCCGTAGAGCAAATCTTTTTGAAAATATTTTTCAATTCGTTATGCCACATTAGGAGCCAAAAAGTAGAAATACTGAGCACACATGTTGCTTCAGGAAATTTCCAAAAATTGTAAGTATACGTTGCGTTCCAATGAAACAAATTTTTATACTTCCAGAAAAAAAGGAACCAAAGACTTTCTGACAATTTTTTGAATTAATCATGCCACAACTCAAGCATACCACACATTGGGCTCAATAAAGTTTATGAATTTTGCATGTAGCCATTACTTTTCGAAGCCGAATTTTAATCCCATCCAAAAATGAGCAACCGAGGAATTTTCATAATAAAATGTTCAAGTCCTAATAATGCCACTATTCGAGTCAAAAAGTGAAAATATTGGGCACACTTGTCACTTCACAGATATTTCAGTCTGTACGTATCTGTTGCAATTCAATGATACAAATTTTGATAATATCAGTAAAAACACATCCTTCCTGATACCTCCTGAAACAATTTTTCAAAATTTATTATGCTACAACTAAAGTGGGGAAGTGATAAAATATAGCTCAATAGAGCCAAATGAAATTCTGAAATTTTGCATATATTCATGGCGTCCCGAAGACAATAATTTTGATCCCATTGACAAATGAGCAACCACAGAATTTTCATAACAAAATTTTTAATTCATAACCCAACAATCGGAGCTAAAATGTGGAAATACATGGTACATTTGTTACTTTACAGAATTTTCAAAATCTGTAGGTATCTGTTGCAATCCAATGATACAAATTTTGATAATATCAGTAAAAAAACAACAGAAGACTTCCTGAAACTATTTTTCAAAATTGATTATGCTACAACTAAATTAGGGAATTGAAAAAATGTAGCGCACATTGGGCCCAACAAAATTCTGAAATTTTGCATGTATGCGTGGCATTCTGAAGCCAGCAATTCTTAACCTATCGACAAATGAGTAGTCGACGAATTTTCATAACAAAATTTTCAATTCCTAATGCCATAATCGAAACCAAAAGGGAAAATAGTTGGCACATCTGTCGCTTCACAGAATTTTCAAAGTCTGTAGGTATTCATTACAATTCAATTATACAAATTTAGATAATATCAGTAAAAACACATCGGAAGACTTCCTGAAACAATTTTTCAAAATTCATAATGTTACAACTAAAGTGGTGAAGTTAGAAAATAGAGCGCATATTGAGCCATACAAAATTCTGCAATTTTGCATATATTCATGGCATTCCGAAGACAATAATTTTGATCTCATCGACAAATGAGCAACCGAAGAATTTTCATAACAAAATTTTCAATTCATAATGCTAAAATCGGAGGCAAAAAGTAGAAATACTTGGTACATTTGTCGCTTCATACAATTTCCAAAGTCTGTAGGCATTCGTTGCAATCCAAAGATATAAATTTTGATAATGTCAGAGAAAACACATCGGAAGACTTTCTGAAATAATTTTTTAAAATTCATTATGCTACAACTAAAGCGGAGATGTGAAAAAATATAGAGCATATTGATCAAAACAAAATTCTGAAATATTGCATATATCCATGGTGTTCCAAAGACAATATTTTTGATCCCATTGACAAATGAGCAGCCAAAGAATTTTCATAACAAAATGTTCAATTCATAATGCTACAATTGGAGCCAAGAAGTGGAAATAATTGGTACATTTGTCGCTTCACAGAATTTTTAGAGTCTGTAGGTATTCGTTGCTATTCGAAGATACAAATTTTGATAATACCAGGATATGGAGTATATACCGCCATAGTCTTTTGACATAAGGATATATTATACAAGCCATTTTCACATAAAGATATATCATTACTTACTACGGTTATCATCCAGAGGCATCCATATATATCCACATGCAGGTTGACAGTGTATTTGTCTATTAATTCATCAAACGCGAGATGATTCTACACCATATTTTGGATAGAAAAACGACGTCGAAAATCTTTTGAAATGGACCAACAATTATCATGCAAGGAACGTTTTATATGATGTACAAATCTTTATTATGGCAAGCGAGGAACATTTTATAATAAAGAGGAAAGGAACCAATAAAATAAATTGTCAACGGTGTAGAGTTAAAAAAAATATTCATTAGACACTGCTCAAAACTCGGCATGATAATAACAAATTTTGCCATATACATTTTTTTGACACATTATTAGTTTTATAGTTTCTTTTCCAAATTTACATTGATTCACACCAATCATGATTAACAGTTCAACGTACACCATTTCATAGTTATCAAAGAAACGAAAAGAATGATTTCTTAAGAAATCTCATACGAGACACATTTAATCGCGAAAGAGAAAAGAGATCGCTTTCGTTTCAGTCGTAGAGTTAAGTGTGGAAAATAAAAACTGCAGATCTAACGAGAAAGATCTAACGGAATGGCCAATCACAAGCTCGGAAGGCGTCAACAGGCCTTTCATTGCGTCGTATACAGACATGCCAATACTTCGATGTTAGCATAATCTTGAGCCTGTGCAAGGCTTTTTCTCAGCAAATACGGCATCAATCGTGCTGATTTAATGCTCAATCGAAGTATTTTTTCGTAATAAATCTCCAGTTCAATTTTCAAATCATCATATGCCTCCTGAACTTCGTAATTAAAGAAAATGAATTTCAGTTTTTACCCCCACCACAGCGAATCGTTTTATTCAGAGATAATATACTCGGGCGATCCTCGGGCCAGCAGACGACAGAGCTGTCAATGTACTTGTCCCGAGACTCTACCGAGTCTCCTGATAAAAGAACCACGAACAGGTATCAAAACTTTAATTTTTTTTTTATTTTGTAAAAAAATTTGAAAAAATATTACACTGAAACATTCATTCCAACAGATCAACGGATCGGAAAGTATTCCATAAAAAATGACACCGAGAAATTACTCCAATATCATCAGAATGCACCGATAGTTTTTCAATAAAAGTAATCATAACGAAACGAGATTTTGAAACAAAAAAAAACGGCCACGTGCAAGTCGGACTCGCGCACGAAGGGTTCCGTACCATTATCTATAAAAACGCCAAAAATCACGTTTGCTGTATGGGAGCCCCCTTAAATATTTATTTTATTCTGTTTTTTAGTATTTGTTGTTATAGCGGCAACAGAAATACATCATCTGTGAAAATTTCAAGTGTCTAATTATCACGGTTCATGAGATACAGCCTGGTGACAGACGGACAGACAGCAGACGGACGGACAGTGGAGTCTTAGTAATAGGGTCCCGTTTTACCCTTTGGGTACGGAACCCTAAAACGTATGCGCACCAAATTTCGAGAGCAAAAGTGTAATTGGAAAAAACAATTTCGGTCGAAGTGCCACATGAGTTTTTCTTTTATAACGTTTATTGATCACGAATTATATCTCATGAGCAATAGGGAAAACAAAATTGGCAAAGTATTTATGAATTTTTTTTCTCGAATCAAATATCGTTTCGCTCAAAATTATTTGGCGTCACTTGATTCCATTTTGGGTTGCAAGTGCAAATGGTATTTTCATGTATTTAACCACTCTAGGGTGGTTTAAAACTATGTATAATTCACACCTAGAGTGGTATCATACACCCTTCTCTCGGTTATATAAAAATCGTAGAGAATAGTTTCCAAATAAACCTTATTATTGCATGCAAGGGACATTTTATGGTAACACAGAAGAGGCACCGTTTTTGACTCCATTGTAGAGTTTACATTCGGAAAATTGGAATATTGAGGCTAGGGTTAAAAAAAAATTATTTATTTAGGCACTGTTCTAAAGTTTATTTATTGAATTACACTTTATTTTTGTACTCTATCACTCTTCTATCTACATATTCAAATCACTTTAACCTAAAGTTTCACTTTAAGCAAATAAAACTGATCGCGATCTTTATAACCTAACGACTGTTCAAAGATATTAATTATTCACCGAATACGAGTTTATCATACACCATTCCCTTATATAGTTATAAAAAAAAAAGAGAATGGTTTCTAAATAAACCTTGTGATTGCATCCGAGGAACATTTTATGGTAAAAGAGAAGAGGCACCGTTTTCAACTCCGTTCTAGAGATTACGTTCGGAAAAATGAATTGTTGGGATTAGGGTTAATAAAAAAAAATATTTATTTAGACACCGTTCAAAAGTTTATTTATTGAATCACACTTTATTTTTGCACTATTACTCTTCCATCGGTAATATGATAAAGGTCACTTTAATCAAAAGTTGAAACTGACCGCGATCTTTATAACCTCCCAACAAAAATATTAAGTATTCACCGAATACGCGTTTATCATACACCTTTCCCTTAGTTATCAAAAAAAAAAAAACAAAGAGAATGGTATCTAAATAAACCTTATTTTTGCACCCGAGGAACATTTTATGGTAAAAGTAAACAGACACCGTTTTCGACTCCGTTCTAGAGTTTACGTTCAGAAAAATGGATTGTTGGGTCTAGGATTTATAAAAAAATATATTTATTTAGACACTGTCCAAAAGTTTATTTATTGAATCACACTTTATTTTTGCACTATCACTCTTCTATCTATAATAAAAGTCTCTTTAAGGGGTTATATACAGTTGGAAATTTCAGAAAATCGATTTTTTTTTTTATGGCATTTTCAGAATGTACATACATTTGAGTACATTCTCTGAAAATTTCAAATTAATCCAGCAAGTAATGTCGGAGTTATATGCTATTTTATGATTAATTTCAAATTTCAAAAAATCGATTTTTTTTGTTGCATTTTTGGAGTCTACATATATTCAAATAGATTCTCTGAAATTTTCAAAGCTATACGGCAAATATTCGTAGAGATACATGCGTACTTGAAAGGACGCTTGGAGCATTACAAAGTAAGCGCGCTCCGAACGGCCCGAGCGGCAGCGGTTGTTGTGGCCCGCGTGCCTGAGGTGACCCTTTTCATTGTTTTTGCATACATGGTATATGCGAGAGATAAGCGTGGTCATTTCTTATATCGAAGAAAGGAATTTTGTCAGTCGAACCAGCTCTGCCACAGTGTAAAGTCGCGCGTTCAAATTTTACTCCGTTTTCGTAGTTTTGCGAATAAAAATGCCTTACAAGTGTACCAGACAACGGAGACTATCCGACAAGACGCAAATTTCAAGAGGGTAAAAGCGAAAACAATCGTACAATCCAAAAACAGTCGAGGCCGATGAAAGTAGCTTCAGTACATCCGCGAAAAAATTGAAACATCAGAAGGAGATCTTAGTTCCTCGTGATTCCTCCATTGAATATCGCATTTTCAATTTTATAACGGTTTTCGCAGCGATAAGTGAATACGTCCAGTGTAGAACTTGCAAAGGAAAAGTGCAATTTCAAACGGCTGCACAACGAGGACTCGGTTTTAAAATCGTCATTCTGTGTGATAAGTGCGATCCTCGAGCCATAAACTCTTGTCCTTTCATCAAACATTCTTACGCGATAAACAGACGATTTTTATTTGTGATGAGAACTCTCGGAATAGGATTGAAAGGTGCAGGGAAATTTTGTGGATTGATGGACATGCCACCTTTTGTGATGCAAGCTACGTATGATTTGATCGTCAAAAATATTCATTCATGCACGCAAATGGCCACCGAAAAACTTTTCGAAAAAGCTTGTGCTGAAGAAAAAGAAGCGTCTGCTCAAAATCGAGGCGATGGAAACTGTGAAGAATTGACAATATCTGGCGACGGAACCTGGAAAAAATGAGGGTTTACTTCTTTATACGGAGTAACATCACTGATCGGTTATTATACGGGGAAAATTATCGATATCGTCGTGAAAAGTTCGTACTGCAAACAATGCGAGGTTTGGAAAAAAAAATCGACACTGAAGAGTACAACGAATGGTATGACGATCACAAAGATGTTTGTGCTGCGAATCATAACGTTTCTTCAGGAAAAATGGAAGTCGATGCGGTCGTAGAAATGTTCAAGCGTTCAATGGAAAAATTTAACGTCCAATACAAAAATTACATCGGCGACGGTGACTCGAAAACCTACTCGGGGATTTTGAAAGCTGTGCCTTACGGAAACAACGAAGTGGTAAAAAAAGAATGTATTGGACACGTTCAAAAAAGAATGGGTTCACGACTCCGAGACTGTGTCAAAAAAAATACCGAGATGACTGTAAATAAAAGTGGGAAAAAAATGCAAAAAATCGTACTTGGTGGAAAAGGAAAGCTCACAGCCAAACTGATCGATAAATTGACTGTTTATTATGGCTTGGCAATCAGGAGGCACTGTAATTCCGTTGACAATATGTATAATGCAATATGGGCAACATATTACCATTATTGTTCAACAGATGAAAATCCTCAACACGAAAGATGCCCGGTCGGAACTGAGTCATGGTGTTGTTGGCAGCGAGCGCGAGCTTCGAATAAATTATCGGATTATAAACACGATTATTCTCCATTTCCACAAGATGTTGCTGACGCTCTGTTTCCGATCTACACGGATCTGAGCAATGAAAAGTTGCTTGAAAGATGTGTTGGTGGTTTCACACAAAATAACAACGAAAGCTATAATCAGTTGATTTGGAAAATCACACCGAAAATAATTCCTAGTGGTTCAAAAATAGTGGAAATAGCAGCTCACATGGCAGCCGGCACCTTTAATGAAGGTACGGCATCACTATTATATTATATGAGTGCACTGGGTCTATCGATTGGGCCCAATACCCAGGCCTATGCAGAAAAACAGGATGCAGAGCGCGATCACAAACGATGAAATTTTTTCACGTCGAAGATTTTTGAATGTGTTTGAACTCGATTTTACTCCACTTATCGGCAAACGTTTCCATGTAGAGTTCCCTCGAGCGAGCTGCCTCCAACAGCTTTTTGAATTCATCCTCGTCCTGGTCGAAAGCCTCGGCGAGTCTCGCTGGTGGAAAGACCATGTATTGCCCTCCGATGTCAGCGATGTATCGTTTCCCAAATTTGGTTTTCACCGATCGAATATTGTGGATTGGATGATCAGTCTTAACCTCAAGATCAACCAGCTTCTTCGTTGGCAGGTTGTTTTCCAATGTGGCAATTTTGTTCAATGATTTGAACTCCATTTTAGAGAGAGAGAGAGAGAGTGATTTTGAGAGGGTCTGACTTGGAGCTAGTCTTGTAGCAGAATGATGATGCTCTCGATTCCTTCTCTATGATTTCAGTTTCCATCCCCACCTCCTTCCCTTCTCCCGCGATCGTGTGCAGCTGATACCCTCAAAACTGGTTCAAACACGTCGTCAGCCTATGATGCTCCCAATTCCTTATCCATGATTTCAGTCTCCATGCCCGCCTTGTTTCCTTTCCACACAGTTGCCCTATGCAGCTGAAATCCTGAACAGGTTCAAACGCGTCGTCAGCCTCCCCCATCTGTAGACATGTGCACCCGGAACAGGCTCAAACGCGTTCTTCACTCTCTCGACATTTTTTACAATTTCGACGTAGAGGCGAGGGATCGTCAATGTGATCTTCCATCGATGGTGTATTCCAATGTTCATTGCATCGACGAAATGATTTAATTTCACTGTCGGATTTGTAATATTCTGGTAAACGCTCCCACAAAATATCTGTGTAGTCACTGAAATATTTTTTAAACGCCGTTGGTGATATAATTTCTAGCTCTTCTCGCGTAATTTCTCGAGGATTCCTAATGCGTTGAATCGCATACATATTCACCAGTTGTTCCATTATAAAACACTTTTCACAATCTCGACGTATGGGTCCAACAGCATCAACATGAGTTAGTTCCCATGGTGGATTGAAATGATCATCACACTCATGATATGATTGTATCTCACTATCACACTGTAAATGCTCTGGTAAACGATCCCACAATGAAGTTATACAGTAGCTAAAATATTTTAAAAGTAAAGCCTTAGGAATCGATTCGAGTTCATTTTTCGTCAATGTTCAGGGGTCTTTCGATGGGTGGATTGCATACATACTTGCACATCTATCCATCTCGGGATGAATTTTGGAAATGAAATTTGTTTAAATAATATTGTTTAAAATGCTCCTCCAAGCATACATCTATTTTTCATACTTGCTCTCTCACACACACTTATCTTCCCATCTAGTTGTCTCGCTCCCTCCCTCCCTCCCTCCCTCCCTCCCTCCCTCCCTCCCTCTCTCTCTCTCTCTCTCTCTCTCTCTCGAGTGGAGTTGAACGGCTAGGAGGCATACTGGATCAAGTCGCGGCGAGGGGCATGCGGCGCGGGAGCTCCGCCCCCGCACCGTATACCCCTTGACGCCATTTGAGCCAGAACCCGCATAGCCCTATTACTATCGATATAGAAGAATATGGGTTATCGAGCGTCTACAATTCTGGAAATGCATTCTGGAAGAACATTAGCGGTTGAAGGAGAGAAACAAGTTGAATGCCTTGTACAATCAGCTTAGCCAAAAACAGCATAAATGCTGTGAAAAAAGCTGAGACAAGTACATTTATACCCCCCAAATAGTTGTTCCAGTTAATCCCCCCCACCGCCCAGCGCCAAAATACCGATCCCCACAAAAATTTACAAAAACCCCTCTAAGTCGTTCATGCAAAGATCTCCGCACAAAAATTCTTTCTGAAAACAACTCATCATACAAAGTTTTATGGGTAACCGCTCTCATTATCTTATCAAATTAAGTCAAATTGTACAGAGATGATAATTTCATTCTCGTAAATGTTGTGAGTTCACAAATAGTTGATAAATAAATAAATATCTACTCAAGTATATGTGGTCAGGTACGTGGGATTTAATTATGTTTATAAAATCTCCAATTATGTTCATATGCCATTTCTCTAATTAATGCTTTATTACAATGAATTATTATCCTATGACTTGGAACTACAAGGGCTTTAAAAAAAATACAGAATTGCATTAGCCTGCGTGAGCTTGAACGCTGCCACACTCTCACTTGTAATATTTGTAGTATAGTTTTATTGGTAACAAATTGATAAAAGTGTACTATCGTACGTAAAGCGGATACGCACAGAGTACTTGTCTGGTCCAAAAATTTTTTGACTAGTAAGCGAAAAATATGCTTTTTTGTTCACGGAAAATTTTTCAACCACTCCGAACACTCGGATCCCCTAACACAGATTTGAATCTTATCCGCCTTGAAATGCAATCAATTGATGACCGCTCTTACATGGCAGGCTTTTTCCCTTTTGTAAAACCTGTTGTAGTAAAAACCGGTGTAAAAGTGCGTGTAAATGGTACCGGATTACTTATTTCGGGTGTACAGCACCGTTTAGATGCTCTGTAACTTCAGTTTTCTCTCGAATGTTACAAAATCGGAATAAACGTGCCGTGTAATAACGTGAGATATGCTCCACACGAGCATCAATTCATCGATAACAATTGGTTAAAGGGAAGGAGGATAATTTGGGATACAAAATAATCCGCATATTGTGATTCCAAATTAGCTGTGTTTACCTTACTAGTTAATGCCAAAATGTATGGTAGATTAATGTTGACTTATATGACAAATTTTATGAAAAATTTTCGGGCTGGACAAGTACTCTGTGCGTATCCGCTCTACGTACGATAGTAAACTTTTATCAATTTATTACCAATAAAACTATACTACAAATATTACAAATGAGAGCTTGAATTATTCTAGTTCAAGCTCACGCAGGCTAATGCAATTCTGTATTTTTTTTTTTAAGCCCTTGTAGTCCCAAGTCATAGGATAATAATTCATTGTATTTATTTATTTATAAACTTTTTGTGAACTCACAACATTTACGAGAATGAAATTATCATCTCTGTACAATTTGACTTCATTTGATAAGATAATGAGAGCGATTACCCATAAAACTTTGTATGATGAGTTGTTTTCAGAAAGAATTTTTGTGCGGAGATCTTTGCATGAACGACTTAGACGGGTTTTTGTAAATTTTTGTGGGGATCGGTATTTTGGCGCTGGATGGTGGGGGGGATTAACTGGAACAACTATTTGGGGGGTATAAATGTACTTGTCTCAGCTTTTTTCACAGCATTTATGCTGTTTTTGGCTAGGATTTGTCGACTTTTTGTATAAAATTCATAGCTTGTTAATTAAACATGTCAATATTGTGTGCGTACTCGGGTATGAAATTCATAGCCTGCCAATTAAGCATGTCTATATTATGTATGTATATGAGTGCTGCAAAAGAATTGACATTTTTTTCGGCATTGCAGCAAAATATGGTAACATTTTATCAAAAAGTGATTCTCTCAAGAATTGAATCCTGAATTAAAATTTTAGAGGTCGCACAAGCTATTTTTTAATGATTTCGGCTAAAAATGTATATATGATCGAATTTCGAGCTGGTGTATATTCGGACTAAAAATGCAATGTGAAATATTGATCTAAGAAGTGTTCAAGTGAATTCAATCTTCGTAATTAACTGTCAATACTTAAAAAATTATTAGATTACTTAACGGGATGATCCCATGTGACAGCTATTTTTTTTCGCTTTTTTGGGATTTTTTTTTTTATTGAACCATTAAAACACAATGTCTTTGAATTTTTACCACATATTTATTAACATTTTTACAGTCCCTCAGAATTTTATCAAACAAAAATAACGAGTTGAATCGACTTTACACCGTTCGTGAGACACTCATGTGTTGGTTGACGGCTGCAATGGTTCCCGAGGTTTTGCTCATTTAAAATCAAAAAATCAAACGGCATTTTAATTTGTAGATCTGAGACTATTGCTGGAACTAGAGTAATGTAAAAATATCGAAAATTGAATTTTTGGCATGGTTTTAAAAGTCGAAAAAAACGACGAAACTCGGAACTTAACATTTAAAACCGTGCGAAAACTTCAATTTTCGATATTTTTACATTATTCTAGTTCCAGCGATAGCCTCAGGTTCACAAATTAAAATGCCGTTTGATTTTTTGATTTTAGGTGAGCAAAACCTCCGGAATTATGGTAGCCGTCAACCAACACATGAGTTTCTTCCAAACGGTGTAAAGTTGATTCAGGTCCTTATTTTTTTTTGATAAAATTCTGAGGACTGTAAAAATGTTAAGGAGGTTGGATCGCCACGATACAATGTTGCCATGCTAAACTATGTTAAAAACATTAAAAATTTCAAAATGATAAGAATTTAATAAAATTTGGTAAATGTATTCTTTAAAAATATATATGACAATACAAATTTTTTTAGATTTTTCTACCACATAGTTCTCGAGTAATTGAACACAAAAGTTCACGTGCATAAGCATAGACTTTACATAAATAGCAAAAATCCCCTCCCGGGGAAAAAAAACTTGGACAAGTACATTGGTGGTCCCTCGTTTCCCTATGATATCACAAAAAGTCCAAAACCCCACTTAAATTTTTTTTTTTAATGTTTAGTAATTTTATTCATATTCCGGAGGGAAACCAACCATATAGATCACGAAATAACCGGCCAAAAAACCAGACTTCACAATAATTGTTACTTTGAATTTATTTCCACAGAACAAAACAAGAATCGAAACATTAAAAAATGAGAATTATCAAGATGAAAAAAACACCACTTATAATTGGTGTGTAAGAAGTATCAATAGTCTAGAAAAAATTGAAGAAAGATCGACATCTAAGTTACATGCAGCAGTAAAATTTATGATATCAGTACTAGGACAAGTATTTCTTT
The DNA here is from genome assembly GCA_963989365.1 of Rhimphoctona megacephalus. NCBI lineage: Eukaryota > Metazoa > Arthropoda > Insecta > Hymenoptera > Ichneumonidae > Rhimphoctona > Rhimphoctona megacephalus. The sequence continues at coordinate 1,810,366 of OZ022419.1, forward strand.
GATGACTGAGAAGATATCAATATGGACGTACCGGCAACGTAGGGCATGCAGTTGGTGCATTGCTTCTGGGATCTCCTAAGTCGAATAGCTACTTTTGTTTTGGCTATGGCGTGACCAATGTTGCCAAATAGTATTTACTTACGTGACCTAATGAAACAACATTGCCTGCGCCGTGGCTAAAATAACGAAAAACAAGCAGGAACAGGAAGTTTCGTATAAGATCCCGTGCTTTTGTAATGTTAAAAAAAAAACATTAATTTATGTCTGTACATGATAGCACAGTTTTGTTTGATTAGTAATAATTTGATGAACGTTCACCACCGTACGTTGAGCGTATACGCACAGAGTACTTGTCCGGCCCATAACTTTTTATTAAAATTGCTCATTCCAGTAAAAATAAGTGATCTCTCTCAAAAGTCAAGGGTCATAAATACGCACTTTTTCATTGTTGGTAATATCTTATTTAATTTTTATTTTTTATGATTAATCCCGCATAATGGTTTAAATTCTCTTTTTCAAAACTTAAAGAGCTATTTTGATAGTTGGCGCCCAAGAACATCAAAATGAAACGAACGGAGGGGGATTATTTTGTGTGAAATTTGCATGATCTTAAAACTTTAGATACAAATTTAACGGTGCATTCAGAGCCCACATTGATCTTTTGACCATTCACCAGTGGTTACTTAGATCTTCTACTAATAAATAGTAGCTTTCCAAAATATAACAACTTTGCTGGCAATAATAGTTTTCGAAAGTATGATACGCTACATTGCTGGCAATAGTTTACTGGCAATGAGTCGCATCTTCAGAAATTTGATAATTGACTGCACCTTATGTTAATGTAATTCTATGATGAATACGAACACCATTTTATTCCGATTGAATAGACGTCGAATGTTGTTTATGATACAAGGCCATTCTGAAATTCGCAGAAGAATTGATTTTCTTGTAAATTTCTGACGGCGAAAGCAACGCATGCAACGAAAAGCATCTCCAATTTGATTTTCACTTGAATGAGCAATTTTAATAAAAAGTTAAAACATTAAAAAATGTATTAACATTAAAAAAAAAATTTAAGTGGGGTTTTGGACTTTTTGTGATATCATAGGGAAACGAGGGACCACCAATGTACTTGTCCAGGCTTTTTTCCCCCGGGAGGGGATTTTTGCTATTTTAAATGTTCACTGAATACACGTTTAAAGTCCTGATCTCGAATATGTCTAACCAAAAATCCTGAAGAAAAGTCTTCGACGGTCACATCAACGAACACAGTCTTGCATATCACCAGCAAATTTTTAGTTCTAGTGTGACTAGACAGCAACCGCTAAACGTTAAAAAATGTGTGCGAAAAATGCCACCTTTTTTTGATGATTTGGAAGGATGAAATATTAAAATTTCCAAAATGCGCTAGGCTACAGAGTTCTAAATCATCACGATCGAAAGAAAAAAAAAGAAAAAAATACGTGAACTAGCAACATCTTTTAAAGTGTTGTAATTAATTAAATATCGCTGAAACGATTTTCGAAAACCGTTCGAAACCGCTCTGCTTGCTGTAAAGACTAGTAGCGACTCGTCTTCACCATCTTATAGTATACGTAAATATACTTGTCTCTAGATCATGAATAAATTGTATATAGTGTCATGCCCGAATCGTCGCTAATTGTGGTAATGTTTTTGTTATTTACATTCGTGAGTTAGAATTGCAATATTTTTTTCGAAGTCATAATTTGTTTTCGTAATTTTCGTATATCGTCATTTTTTATCTGCTCGTGTACCACTCGGGCAGCCTGGATATGAGCACGAGAACACCATTTTTTGAAAACGTTTCGACGAACAGGTTATGTTCGTATAAATGCCTCCAACGCACGTGAAATTACGTGTTGACACGCGGAACTAAGGCCAATCACACACGCTTTCGCATAGTGTAGCATAATGTAGCGTAAGAGATTTCGACCAATCGGGTAGCTCCAAACGCATATATATAGTACACATGTACGCTACCCGATTGGTCGAAATCTCTTATGCTACGTTATGATAAGCTATGCGAATGCGTGTGCGATCGGCCTAACACATGCAACAGTGTTCCATCAGCGTCGCCAGCGCCACCTCACCGAGTCACGATTTCGGCTTCACCCTGTCCTATGCAATTTGCACGGAGTGAACCCTCCTGTACTCTAGACTCCATTCGCTTGACATTTCGAGAAACGCGAGAGTTACGCCTTATTCTCTGATGAAAAGAGAACGTATAACGTTTGATTTTCTCGAAAATTAAACTATGTAGGAGAAAAGTGTGTAGCAAAATATTTACCGACCACGAGACTGATAGATATAAAATATGATTCTATAGAGTGTACGGCCGGAAGAAAGGATTGTTCGGGCCAGGGTTAATAAAAAAATTACTTATTTAGACTGTTCAAAAGTTTATTTAATGAATTACACTTTATTTTTGCACTATCACTCTTCTATCTGTAATAAAATTCACTTTAATCATAAGTTCAAACTGACCGCGATCTTTATAACCTCACGACAAAGATATGAAATATTCACCGAATACGAGTTTATCATATACTATTCTCTTAGTTATAAAAAAAAACGAAGAGAATGATTTCTAAATCTAAATAAACTTTATTATTGCATTCGAGGAACATTTTATGATAAAAGAGAAAAGGGATCGTTTTCGACTCCGTTGTAGAGTTTATGTTCGGAAAAAAAATTGTAGAAGCTGGGTTTAATAAATGAAATTATTTATTTATGCACTGTTCAATAGTTTATTATTACACTTTATTTTACCACTATCACTCTTCTATCTATAATAATAAAAGTCACTCTTTACTCGTCTATCTATCTATAAACGTCACTGTAACCAAAAGTTCAGATTGACCGCGATCTTTATACCTCACGACTGTTTTATTTTAAGAAAGACTGACCAAAAGTAAGAACAGTCACGCAAACCAAAAAATCAAACTGACGAAAAAAATATTGGTCAGCTGTCACATCCGCGATCTTTATAACCTCATCACTAGTGTCACTTCATAAAACCATAATAAAGGGAAAGTTAATCAGAAATATATAGGTACATATTCAGTGTATTATTCACGAATCACCAGATTTCTATACCAGTATTACTAGTGTCACTAGACAGCGACTGCGAAAAAAAACAAATAAACCTCAAAAATGTGTGCGAAAAAATGCACAATTTTTTGATGCAACGAAAAAATAAAATATTAATATCCTCAATACCCGTTAAGCTACAGAGTTCCAAATAGTCACGATCGAAAGAAGAAAAAAAAATAAAAAATACGTTAACCCGCAACATCCTCCAAAATATCGTAATTATTTAAATATTACGGAAACAATTTTTGAAAGTTTTCGAAAACAGTTGGAAACGCGGTCCTCACTGTAAAGAGTCTTGGAGCGAACTCTCTTTTATAAATGTACTTGTCTCGAGTCGCTACCGCGACTCTAGATTGCTTCTGCAACACATAGTTATACGATTCAGCCCACTATAGCAGGTAACGGAAGGTTTCTTTCTCCGCTATTCCTGGTTTTGAAAGAACCAAGTGGTAAATTTGGTACAATAGTGGAATCGTCACTATTCAGACCAGAAAACGTTTACATAGATGTATCAAAATCTGGAAAACTCACTTCAGGTACTAATAAAAATTATTTTTTTAAAGAATTCCTTATATTGACATATAAGATACTGTTTATTTCTTGCAACCAAGCAAATTGAAAAATGAATTCATACTTTCAGAACATTTTAAAACTTGGCTATAAAATGTCTTCTTCCCCCAAGTTGGTTCAAACAGTATTTTATTAAGGGATCGTCTCAGTGTGACCCTCCGAAAAATCACTGATTTTCGCGATTTTTTTTTTAAATGTTCAAATAAACTAATCGGTCCGGTTTTTTTTATAAATAAATACGTTTATGAAGAATACAAAATGATTTTTTTTAAGTTTATTTATTGAGTGCATCATTGTTGTATAAATTGTTGTAATTACACGTGAAAAAAAAAGTTCCAAACGGTTTCCACGATTGCGGCCGCAATTTTGATCTGAAAAAAAAAATTCAAAAAGATTATTGATCTGTAGGAAAGTCGCTATCGCGCTATGGAGGGGTTTTTTTTCAAATTTGACAAAATGGCGGCGGTTTGAACAAAAAGTGTCGAATTTGGCCCTTTTTTTCGACTGTTTTTCGTAAAAAAAAATAGGAAGTTTTCAAAAAAAAAAAGCTTCCATAGCGCGATAAAGAATGACGTTAAAAATGTTCTCCCGAAATGGGAACTAGATATCTTTAAAACTCTTCCTTTGAGAGTGGAAACCGTTTTGAAAAACACCATTCTGAGAAAAACGCGTTTAAAGATTCAAGTTGGAAAATTTTAGATAAATCGTTTACTTACGATCAATCGGCGATGCCAGGTCCATACAATATTCCTTCGGTTTCCTCAAACTGCTCATTTTCGGCTGAAATTTCGTTTCGACGGGCTGTCCTGGCTTCTTTGCTGTCCAGAGAGCTTCGGCGATCTGCAGTTTTGATGCGCTCTGCTTTATATTTTGCAGCGAAGTCTGCGGCTATCGGCCCTATGGTGCATCCCATTGTCTCCAAGATTTTCAAAATTCGATCGAACCCTTCGTTGAACGTACAGGCTGCACAATACGTCGCGATTTCTACAGTTTGCTTCCCACAGAATATGTGTTTGGGAGCGAGTTGCCACACGCAATGATTGAAACTTTCGTTATTATTTTGAGTATTTGCGCCCGTACATCTCTCTTTTTTTTTTATCGTGAGCTCGTCGCCATAAGGCTTGGCTTCTAACAAGATTTTGAAGGTCTTTGTATCTCCATCTCCAATATAAAATCCGTATTTTGCATTGTGGATTTCCTCAGATCTCTTGAAAATTTCGAGCATAGCATCAACCTCCATTTTTCCAGCGCTGCCTTCGTGATTTACGTTGCACTCCGGTTCATGCGTCGTATACCATGCATCGTATTCGATCGTGTTTTCTCTTCCCTTCCAAAATGAACAAGCTCTGCAAAAGCTCGACCGAACGGCAACGTCCAGGACTTTATTGGTGTATTTTCCAATCACAGACACGATACCCATGCGCGAAGTAAAACCGCGCTTCGACCAGGATCCATCACCAGACACCGTGAGAATATCCGCTCGATTTTCCGCTTCCAAATTTTTTTCTTTTTCTTCGGAGCCTGCTTTTCGGATAACGGCCTCGTATACCGATTTCACAGCAATATGCAGCGTTTTCATGATTCCGTAATACGTTGTGCTGTTGAAAGTTGAACTTAGATCCATTAATGCGGTAAAATTTCTGATGCCATGTATGCCGATGCCGAGTATTCGCATGACGAAACAGAAACGGCGGTTGATTTCGTACGCATTGTTTATCAACGGACAAGAGTTGATCTCGGCCGGGTCCGAACACAAACACTCAACACAAATTTTGAATCCCAATCCTCGAATCGATTTTTTATAAAACCGCACATCACTATCACAGTTTTTGCATTTCAGGATTTGTTGAAGAGCGCCGAAAACCAAGGCAAATTCGATCAAAACATAACTGAATGTTTGATCGATTTTTACATCAAACTCCGGACTCTTTCTCCCTATTTTCGCCGCCGAAGTACTTGCAAATGATATATCCGTCTCAATGCAATGTCGATTTGTTCCCTTGAATTTTGCGGGTCTTTTTCTGTCACGTCGAGGTTTCAATTCTCTTGTGCCTTTTCTATCCATTTTGATTTTTTTCTTGGAGGTTTCACTCCTATGTCTATCCGTGGTTGATGTCGAAAACGAACTGAAATGCTTGGCAAGTTTATTTTCGAAAGTTATAGAATGTAAGTACCTGAGAAGGATACACACGCAGGTAGAAAAATAAACAAAAGGAATAACGGTCGAGCGGAGCGCCGAACGAGGCAGATGTCTCGCTCCGTTCCCTTTCTACCAGAAACGCTGTAGCGACCGTAATACTTTGAATTTTGATTTGAAAATTTGAGAGAATGTTTATTACAGTGTATACTATCCGATAATGCATTTAAAAAAAAAAATCGATTTTTCGAAAATTTCACACTGAGACGATCCCTTAATTGACTCCTAGACTGGGCATTGTCCTCGAGCTGTTGACGAAGCGAAACCTCGGGATAAAAATATAAAATTAAGAAAAATACCGCAGGGTACAACAGGAACGATTCAACCTTTGGAAGCTTTTGGCTTCAGGATATGGAAAAATTATGTGAAACATTTTTCTGACAATGTCATATTAATGGATTATGATTTAAATTTGCATTTACGAAATACTACAATTAAGCTTCAGTCACTTGTTCACAACCAATTATCATCTCCACGATATGTATGCGACGAATTTAATTTTCGCGCACTTAAATTTATTTATTCGATGCTATTTTCCCTTTCCTTCTATCTTCGGGTTATCGAATTCGTGTCGCTGGGCTTGATCAGGGAGACTAAATAAGTACACTTGGCACTCCGGAATTTTTCTTTTAATAAAAGTTTATTCTTCACACAATTTTATTTTACACGATATTTATAGTTTCGCCTTTATCAGATAATTATTTTGATAATTATACGTTTTCAAACACGTCGCGCCATCTCTTATCATTCTTATATCGAATACAATCTCTTATACGTATCTTTGTATCTTTATCGATCAATATCGCAAGTAATCAATGAGTTGGTAAGGTAGGAATTTGGATGATCGAGCGTCTCCACTTGCGTTCCAACTGCTCGTGGAAAAAAAGGACTTTGAAATATTTTAGGATCGAGCATCTCCACTTGCGTTCCAACTGCTCGTCGGTAAAAAGGACTTTGAAATATTTTAGGATTGAGCGTCTCCACTTGCGTTCCCACTGCTCGGGGGAAAAAGGGCTTTGAAATATTTTAGGATCGAGCGTCTCCACTTGCGTTCCAACTGCTCGGGGGAAAAAGGGACTTAGGACACTATTATTGGTCGTCTTCACTCGCGTTCCAACAGACCAATTCTAGTATAATATTAGGAAGGATAAGAAGATTATCTACGACTGGATAAGTTGCTGAGATAACTTAGCTTCTTTATCTGCCGACGATCGGCCTTTTATACCTGAAATTCGTCGTGCCCTACTTATTCGATGTCGCAATGCGCAAAATCAGAGCCAATCATTATTGATTTATTGTTATCATGATCGATAATCCGTCATTTCTCAGCCAGTTACATTACAATGTACGTTCCCTACTTATCCGACGTTACGCTGCTGATACATAGGGCCAATACTTATCGATCTGTTATTATCATTATTGATTCTGCGTCATTTCTAAACCAGTTATGTTCCCCTATGCGTTCCCCACTTATCGGCTGCTGCGCTGCGTAATACAAAATCCAATACTTATCGATCTAATATTATCATGGTCGATAATGCGTCTTTTCTTGACCAGTTATATTCGATCATGTTACGCACTTGCGTTCTATTCTCATATCAAGGGTAGTGGGGAGCGCACAGGTTACAATTGATTCACTAGCTCATTTGTCTTCCGACCATGCTATGCTGCTTTTCATGCTATTCATATGGGCATAGCATGCTCGGAGTTTCTTGGCATCTCTGACCCCTCTTCCCAGCTATGTATCTTTATTTTGCGACGGTGGTGGGGCGCGCCAAATTTTCTTTTGATCTGGTCGTCAGTCGAGATTGATCCCCGACGGCGAGCTGATCGCTACCCCCTCTTGTTCTATGTCCCTTGGCAATGTTCTTGGTCTATGCTTTGTGTTGAGTGGGTGGTGGGGAGGGGGGGGGGGAGCGCCGATTTTCCTAAGCTCCAAGTTCACAGTCGGGCTTCAGGCGTTCGGTCGACATCATCCCTCCCCCCTTATCCATGCGCTACGTCGCAGTAAACTTATTTAGGTATTCATGGTTCAAAAGCGGTTATAATGAATGGCGACCGGACAATTTTGAAAATCCTGTAGATTTTAGTTTTAAAACTTGCAAATTGCATTGTGATATACCCGGATGTCAAAATATTGCTATTGTTAAGTGTTCATGGTGTAAAAAATCATTATGTTTCCAACACTTTTTTGACGATTTCCACTATTGTAAAGAATATAATGAATAATTTCATTTGTCGACCAAAAATACATCTGTACAAAATGCAACATATAAAATATAATAAAAACAATGATCAATAATTAGAAATATTAATATGGTGACAATGTGATTGAAAAGAATTTTCATTATCTGCGATGCTTGAATCATATGTTATAACGATAATTATATATAACAAAGACGAAATCGCAATTATTTTATTAAAAAAAATGTTTTCAAGGGATTTTTTTTTATGTTGATAATGTCACAACCGACGTAAAATTTTGTTTTCTTCCATTTTAGTAATACGAACTAACCATGAAAACTCGAGCCTTTGCGCGTTTTCATTCATAAAACCCTCAACTCAACGTCTTATAGTAGCTCTTAGTATTTAGGTCATTCTAACACACGCCACACACACAGATGTATCACTTACTCGACTTCCTGTAAGCACCAACAAACCGGCGAGTGCTCCCCTCGGCCGAAGCGCATCGGTCATAAATCTAAGGCCCTAGCAACAGCCCTCCTGCCTACGCACAGAAGACGCCGCATCTATTCCCCCTGCTCTAGCTTCTAAGAAGCAAAGGCTTAAAAACAACTCCAAATAAGGAAGTTTCCTACATTTTATCTCTGATCGAACTCCGGGTCTTCTGTAGAAGAGAGCGAGTCGAGCTGAGAAGTCAAAGGCATAAAGAATTAAAATCAAGATTCGGACTTAGAATATTTTCCGATTTATTTCATTTAATTCAGATTTAGATTTAGAATATTTTCAATCATTTCGCGTAACTCAACAAAGAACAAGTAAGCTACGACCAATCAAAGATTTCCAAAGACATCTCTCCGGTAAAGTACTTAATATTTTATTATACCAAGTTTGTATTCACCAATTGTATTTTACTAACATTATATTTTGTTCTATGAATATATAGAGAATCCTAGATCTCTCTACCTATTCTTATTGTATTTTTACTAACATTTTATTTTCATTAGAGTGTATAAAGAATCCTAGATCTCTTTATTCACAACCTTTAACACCCTTTCCTCAGTCGCAACCAGATAAAGCAAGACTTCTCGAGGTCTATCAGTGTGCGCTCACCATACTCCTAGGAGTATATCTATATAAACGCTCTGCGTATAATACTGCATGGAAAAGTCTATGGGACATAGCGTATGCCGCTCGATGCTCAAACACCCAAACCTTTCCTTCACGCCCCTCCGGTTGTGACAGATAAAAATTTGGTGACAGCGGTGAGATGTTAGTGCGCTGAGCGTTTAATTCTTGTTGCTACTGGTGAAAGTAAAATTAACAATTATTAACTTTCGAAATAACAAAAGATTAACAAATTAAGTCAAGATTAATAAATTAAAATCGAAACAAGGTGAAAACAAAGTGTTTAACAAATTAAATAAATAAAAAGTGTTTAACAAATTAAATAAAAACGGCAGAAATTGCAAATCTCACACATCATCAAGCCATTACCGATGCTATGCTCACAAGTATGGGCGAGTGTATGGCCTTACAACAAGCACTAATTCACGTGCCAAATTTTAACGGTAAAAATATGCCCCTTAAATCATTTATAGAAGACGTAGAAAATGGTTATACGTTCGTGCCCGAAGCCCTTAAAAGGTCATTTTTCAAAGGAGTTTGTTCGAAACTCAAAGAAACAGCTCGCGACGCGGTAGCTGATAAAACAATAGAATCAGTGGAAGACTCATCAAAAGCTTTGAAAGAATATTTTTCACCTAAGAAATCGTATCCTTATTATTGTGCCGAAATTCAAGCTATCAGATTAAGACGCGACGAAACCGTACTTGACTATTACACGCGAATTAAACGATTACGCTCAAGTGCAATCGCCGCATTAAAAGATAAATTTACCGAGGCAGAAGCAAACCAAATGTTGCCTATGCTTGATGGAGTAGCATGAGAGTCATTTAACAGAGTCTTATCTGACGATTTATTATACGGCATCAGCGTTCAAGATCCTCAGACCCTTGAAGACGCATTTAAAGTCGTTCAACGCATAGATCGAGATATGCAAGGAGCAAATGTTCGAAATTCAAACTCATTGAGATACATTCAAATCGAACAAAATCGCTCACCTCAAAATAATAATAATGGATACCGTCGAGTATCTTTTCAAGATCGAGAAAATAATTTTGATAATAAAAATTCGAATTTTAGCAGAATATTCCGTCGCGATACCACCCCACCTCGTGAACAGAGACCAATACGTGAAAATTTTCCTATACGAAGATTTCCAATTAGAAATCAACAACCAAGAAATTTTTATGGTTATCCACCAAACGGTTTTTACGGACGACCGTATTATCCTCCAGTCCCCTACGGACCCCCAATGTACCCTCAGTACAACGAATATCCATCGAATTATCAATTCTCTCAACCAATGTATCAAAACCCTTTTTACAAACGTGAAAATTCGTTCCAAAACATGAGACCAGTATCACCCCGACCTGATAACACTTCAGATAATTTAAACTCTCAAGACGCCCGTCGAGTGGACGCATCGACGAGCGACCCTCAGACCCAGCGTCCTACAGCCGTGAAATTCCTCACAGCAGGAGATTTGTTAGATGGACCTGCGGACAAGGGCGTTCCCCAATAATTATTTTACGAGCTCCGGAACTCGAAAACGGTTTTGGACGTTTCCTGATAGATACAGGAGCCGATATAGACATAATTAAATTACAGGCATTAAAATGCAGATGTATAATTGCCGGTCATGATTTCTTAACATTATCAGGTATAACACCCGACAAAATTCATACATTAGGTTCAACCGAGCTAACATTATTTGATAAACCAGCAAAGTTTCAAATACTTAACGAAAATTCTGCTATCCCCGCAGACGGCATAATAGGCATTTAATTTCTTCAAAACGAAAGGCAGAACAGTCTTTTCACCACAACACGTTAGTCACCACTTCAAAACCTATAACTCCTATCCCATTCGAAAATGTCTCTGAAGACACCGCGCAGAGCTCAGATAATGCATGTAACGTAATACGAGAAGATGAGGGAACAACTTTCGCTCTCAAAGCTCGCACTCGCATGAAAGTTCCAATTAAAATATCTAATACAGACTTAAAGACGGGATTTCTCCCTCGCATCCAAACCCCAGAAAATATTTTTATGGGAAATGCAATCGTTACAAACGATAATGGTACATGTTACATTTATGCTGTTAATTCATATGAGGACGACGCTCAAATAGACGTACCTCCTCAAGAATTAATTCCATTTGAATATTATGATTCAGAAGATTTCTTCGACCCCGATAGTGATGAAAGTGCATGTGAAAATTCCATTGATAGAGATCAAAGAATTCGCGAAAAACTCCGTTTAGATCATTTAAATTCGGAAGAGAAACAACACGTTCTCGATTTAATAAAGGAATACCCTCACCTATTTCATCTACCTGGCGACAAACTACCTGCCACGACAGAAATGAAACACACGATACCTACTACGGACGAATTACCTGTGACTATACGACAATACCGATTTCCACCTGCTCATAAAGAAGAAATTAATAAACAAATCAATAAATTATTGGACAATAAAGTCATTGTAAATTCAGCCTCTCCATATAACCCACCCTTATGGATTGTACCTAAGAAACCTGATTCGAAAGGAAATAAACGATGGAGAATGGTAATTGATTTTCGTGAATTAAACTCAAAGACAATAAGCGATGCTTATCCTTTGCCAAACATCACCGAAATTCTTGATAGACTAGGTGGAGCAAAATATTTTTCGACCTTCGATTTAGCGAGTGGATTCCATCAAATCGAAATGGATCCCAAGGACAGACAAAAGACTGCTTTTAGTACCCCTAACGGACATTACGAATATGCTAGAATGCCATTCGGTCTCAAAAATGCACCCGCCACCTTTCAACGCTTATTGGACAAAGTTCTTCTCGGTTTTCAAGATAGTGAATTATTTGTTGTAACATGATTTTCCCGGTTCGGGTCAATCTGTCCCTTCCGAACTCCTCCGCAACCCCTCCTTGGACCTTCATGACCCGACGAGAGTGGACGGAGCGCCAGGTACGAACGTACCGCCGGTGGAACCGACTTTGAGTTTATCCACTCTGGCACGGATGCGATGGACGAAACGGTCCAAGGGGTCCGGAGGGTTCAGGGTAGTCCGACTACTCAGCTCGACTGAGGTACTCAAGGGTAGAGGGGCTGGTTCGGGGTAAGAGAATAAATCGCAGGTATCGAAAGAAAATGGCCAAGACATGTGACTTAGTTAATATTAAGATTTATTCAGGTAAATTTAGTTAACATAACCATCGAGAGAAAAACAGCTAAAGTCCGAAGACAGGCAAATTAGGCAACCTGACAGGAAAATTACACAGATTAATTAATTAATAACGGAGTTAATGCGCAAGGCACTAACTGAGGCAATACAATCGAGAGGAAGATAGCTAAGTTTCGAAGAACGGTAAATTAGACAACTTAACACGAAAATTACAAAGATCAATTAAATAATAACCGAGTTAGTGCGCGAGGCACTAACTGAGGCAATACGATCGAGAGAAAAATAGCTAAGGTCCGAAGACAGGTAAATTAGGTAACCTGACATGAAAATTACACAGATTAATTAAATAATAACGGAGTTAGTGCGCAAGGCACTAACGGAGGCAATACAATCAAGAGAAAAATAGCTAAGGTCCGAAGACAGGTAAATTAGGCAACCTGACATGAAAATTACACAGATTAATTAAATGATAACGGAGTTAGTGCGCAAGGCACTAACGGAGGCAATAAAATCGAGAGAAAAATAGCTAAGGTCCGAAGACAGGTAAATTAGGCAACCTAGTAGGAAAATTACACAGATTACTTAAATAATAACGGAGTTAGTGCGCAAGGCACTAACGGAGGCAATACAATCGAGAGAAAAATAGCTAAGGCCCGAGGACAGGTAAATTAGGCAACCTAACATGAAATCACACAGATTAATTAAATAATAACGGAGTGAGTGCGCAAGGCACTAACGGAGGCAATACAATCGAGAGAAACATAACTCAGGTCCGAAGACAGGTAAATTAGGCAACCTAAGATGAAAATTACACAGATTAATTAAACAATAACGGAGTTAGTGCGCAAGGCACTAACGGAGGCAATACAATCGAGAGAAACATAACTCAGGTCCGAAGACAGGTAAATTAGGCAACCTAAGATGAAAATTACGCAGATTAATTAAATAATCACGGAGTTAGTGCGCAAGGCACTAACGGAGGCAATACAATCGAGAGAAACATAACTCAGGTCCGAAGACAGGTAAATTAGGCAACCTATGACAAAATGATTTGAACGAACGAAATAATAATAGAGTTAGTGTGCACGACGCTAACTCAGGTAATTTAATCGGAATTTAGGTAGTCAAGGCTCGAAGGCAGGTAGTACCGGCGATTTTACACGGAACGACATATATGAAATAATATTTCGAGATAAAAGAAATGCGAAAATTGGGTGAAATAACTCGAAAACAAAATACTGAAGGGATCCGAGGCAAATAAGAATGACAACAATGCTTAACGTACTCGAGGCCGAGCGAGAGAGAGATAGCACGAAGACAAACCGGCGCGACGCGCTCGCGGCCGGCCTTGAACGCGTAACACAAAATTGCGACGAGATACAATAGCCTAGACTGGCCAATATCATACTATAAAATTACTCATTAAAATTTATATACTATTTATAGTAGTCGATAAAAATTGAATAACGAAAATAAAAGAATATCGTGAGTCACCAAGGGGGATTCGACGGAAAATTGGGTACTCAAAAAAAAACTTAATAATTAGGAGAGAATGAAGACAAAAGAGCCACATTCCCGCTCGAATATCATCCTCATTCTTCCACGCCAACAATAAATGGCAAAACTCTAAAAATTAATACTTAAAACCCCAATAATCCGACGAATCGGAGAAAGTAGAGGAACGGGCTTACCGAGGCGAAATCTCTGCACGTGGTGGTTGCTGGGGCTCAGGAGCTCGGTGTGAACAGCGACTCGCCAGTGAGACACGATTACGGAGACTGATTGTTCTAACGCCTCGGTAAGGCTCCGCGCTCTCGTTGTTTCTCCCCACCACTCGAGGACCGCAGGACCTCGCTCTCGCGCCTCTGTTGCAAATTAGCCGAAATTCTCGGCGGAGCGTTGAAATTAATACGCGAGAATTTCGAACGATGTCCCCGCTCGGATCCCACCTCCAGCGAGCTTTCCACGCTGCAGGAGCTTTTCCTCTTGGGGACCCGGCCGATGTCCGACTGAAAGGTGGAGGGGAGACCTCCCTCGTGACGCGAGGCGTCCCTCCGCGTCACGGTGGGTCCACAGTACCACCAGGCGAAACAGCACCTCCACCCCAGGGAATCCCAGGCCCCACCCGACGAGGCGCCGTTGCACACGGGCTATAGCTCCTGCAGACGTGGAGGCGAATGGGGCAACTCTCGGTTGCGATGGTGAGAAAGCCACGGGCGGCGTTCATTACTGGCCGATATCCGGCGTGGTCTTTCGACCGTTCGCTGGTTGGACTCTGGTGACCGAGAACAACGCCTGGAGGAATGGGATCGTTGCGGAGAGACTGCTGAAATCACAGAGAGCTGAGGCGCGAGGACGATGGCCCGAACGACACTCGAGAGCGATGCAATATAATATACAATCGTAACATCACTCTCTTTCTTTCTCTCGCGCTCACTCACAAATAAATATTGACGATTAATGCAGGTAATTGATAGGCAACTTAATTGTACACAAAAAAACGATTAATGGACGATCCAGGCAACTTAATATTACTTATAGTTACTGAGGAGGAGTCTCCGCATTAGCCCCCCCCCCCCCCCCCCCCGACGAGTCGCGGTGCGGCGTCAAATGGACCGGACCTCCGGTCCACTGGTCGACCATAATTCGTGCGGGTGACGTGGGCCCAAGATGTCACGTCACATTGTATATCTCGACGATATCGTGCTTTTTGCTACTTCCTTAGAAGAACACGGAATAAAAGTTCGAAGACTTTTCGATAAACTTAGTAATGCTCAATTATCACTTCAACTAGACAAATGTGAATTCCTTAGTACCAAAGTGATTTATCTCGGTCATATAATCAGTGATGAAGGCGTTCGCCCCGACCCTAAAAAGACAGAAGCGGTCGAAAATTTCCTATACCCAAAACAGTCAAGAACGTTCGACAGTTCCTCGGCCTAGCCGGTTACTATAGAAGATTCATAGAAAATTTTTCCGAACAAGCCAAACCCTTGAGTGATTTATTAAAGAAAAATGTTGAATTTAAATGAGGTCCCGAACAACAAAAAGGATTTGATTATTTAAAAAGGGCCTTGTGTTCTTCTCCCATATTGCAATATCCAAATTTTGAAGAACCCTTTATCTTAACTACCGATGCTTCAAATTATGCGATCGGTGCAGTTTTGAGTCAAGGAAAGCTTGGAGAGGACAAACCAATAGCTTACATGTCTAGAATATTAAATTCAGCCGAGAAAAATTATAGTACAACCGAAAAAGAATGTCTCGCAGTTGTTTACGCGATATTACATTTTAGACCATACTTATACGGTCGACACTTTACCCCCGTCAGTGATCATGAACCTTTAAAATGGATCGATTCAGTAAAATTACCTGTTCAAAGATTAATTCGTTGGAGAATACGATTACGCGAATACGAGTATACTTTCGTTTATAAACCAGGACGACTCAACTCAAACGCGGACGCGCTATCACGAAACCCTATCGTTACAAACGTCACATTATTACCTATATCATCCGCCGCGAAGAAAACAACAACAAACGTAGTCCCTCGCAAGGCTACAGGTCTGAACCCTATAATAAAACGAGGTCGACCACCGGGCAGTAAAAACAAACCCTTACCTACAGTGTTAGAAGAATCAAATTTACCCGGTAGCACAATCGCTGAAAGAGTAAGAAATCGTAAAATAATTAGTAAACATCCTCGTGTAGTACCAGTAAAGGGACCACGGACTCATACTAAGGCCCCACCAGCAAAGGTTGCCTCTGACTCATCAGATACAGAGCAACGACCTCCGGCCGCACGCGCACGAAATAGCGCTTTTCCCAGTTTAGCTGAAAAAAGGACTATTCCTACAATGGCTAAGGAATCTCCAGATCCTCCACCCTTGAAACGATTTACTGACGCATTAAAATTTGCATTTGACATAGACGAATCATTGGACAATAGTGGTCAATCACCAGATACTGAAAATTTACCCGTACCAGTAAATAATAAAAATATAATCGAAATAAATGAAAGTCCAAAAGTAGATCACTATTGGTGGGACAGTGCTCAAGGTAATGATAATGCAAATAAAAGTTGCGGGACACAGACAGACGATTAAACAGAGTCAGAAGACGCGGACAATGAAATAGGAAAAACACGGGAGTCAATGATAACTTTCCGACACCCTGTATGTAGATCGACGTCTGCCGTTACCCATAATGAGGAAGAGATAACTAGCGACGAAGAACCCCGTCGACAAGTCTAAAGCAATTTACGATTACATTTTGACAACTCGGAGAGTGAGTCTGAAGAAAGCAACCCCGAGATTGTCGAAGAATTACCAGCCAGGAACCTTGAGCAAACCATTTCACAAACCATACCCCCTGGAATTTATTACCCACTTATGAAAACAGATGACAACCCTTTACAAATAAACACCACGAACGAAAATTAAGAGTCGCGGTAGCGACTCGAGACAAGTACATTTACAAGCGAGTTCTACAAGACATTTTTACAGGAAGCAGCACAATTCTACCTGTTTTCAAAAATTGTTTCTTTAATATTTATTAAATAACAGCGTTTTGGAGGACTATTCAAGTTCCCGTATTTTTTATTTTTTTTTCTTTCGATTGCGACTAATTAGAGCCTCGTAGCTTAAAGCGTATTGATAATATTAATTTTTTTTTTAATCGTTGCTCCGAAAAATTGAGTATTTTTTCGCACACATTTTTGATGCTCAACTGTTTTTTGCGTAGTCGCTGTCTAGTGATACTAGTGATATTGGTGAAAATTCTCGTGACATTCGATCGATCGTGCATATGACAGCTGACCAATATTCTTTCTTAATAGTCGTGAGGTCACAGAGATCGCGGTCAATTTGAAATTTTGGTTAGAGTAGCGTTTATAGATAGATAAATAGACCGGTAAAGAGTGACTTTTATTATTATGGACAGAAGAGTGATAGTGGGAAAATAGAGTGTGATAATAAACTATTGAACAGTGACTTAACGGGACAGACCTAGTTAGAATTTTCGAAAAATCGATTTTTTTTTAATTTCATTTTCAAAAAGTAGAATCTCTTACGAACATTTTCCGCCCAGGTAAATGTAAATCGGACCATTATTCGCCGAAATACAAGACTTTGTAGCACGTCGTGTCTGAGCCATAGGTAAGCAGGTAGCGGACTTCAAGTGCGTTTTTCTCGAAACCATGTTTTTGAAGTCGGTGATCACTGTAGCTCGAGAACGGCTTTACCGATCGGGTTGAAATTTATATCACTTCTTCTATACATGGTAGTCCTCCATATGAACGAAGGATTTTTTTTTTGGATAATTATTTTTATTTTTAATAGCAAAAAATGGAACTGATATTTTGGTCAAAAAAACACTTTTGACTTTTAACGGCCGCCATTTTGTGAAAAATGGAAATTTTTCAAAACCCTTCGTTCAACTGGAGCATTATATCATTAACTAAAAATCCCCTCCGTTTTTTTTGTTTCAGATGAGCCGTTGCAGCGTGAGCTTGATCACCGCAAACCGTGTTTTTTTTTGCAGCGTCCTCGGCAATTGACGGTCACCAGCTTATTTCGATATGTATTGCGTTGAAAAAATTGCAACATATACATTACATATGTATCTTTTAAACGGAAGAACTTTTGTTGTGAATTATTTTATCGTTTGACCAAAAAAAAATCGGAAAGAAGGCCTTTTTTTTGACGTTCCAACTAGGTCTGTCCCGTTAATAAATAATTTTATTTATTAAACCGAGCCCCTACAATTTTTTTTTTTCGAAAGAAAATTCTACAACGGAATCGAAAACGATCTCTTTTCTCTTTTACCATAAAATGTTCCTCGAATGCAATAATATGGTTTATTTAGAGACCATTCCCTTCGTTTTTTTGATAACGAAGGGAATGGTATATGATCAAGAGACTCGGTAGAGTCTCGGGACAAGTACATTTGACAGCTCTGTCGTCTGCTGACCGGAGACTCACCTGAGTATATTATCTCTGAATAAAGCAAATTCGGTGGTGGGGGGAACCGTTTTCTTTAATTGTGGAGCCCAGAAGAAATATTATGATCTGAAAATTGAACTGGAGTCTAATTACGCTAGACTCTCTCGATTGAGCCTTAAATCAGCACGATTGATGCCGTAATTGCTGAGAAAAAACTTTGTACATGCAAAGTTATGCAAAAGCGCCAACACATTGAAAGATTCAGTGTGTCTGTATATGCGCGCAGACGACACGATCAAAGGGCTTTTGATGTCCATCATGACCCATTTTCATGAAAATCGGTCTCCGGTGATGGAAGCGACGAGTTTCTATTGGTCGCGAGTGACTTTCTTCTGTACCGATCCGGTGGAAACTTTCTGGTTACGAGTGACTTACTTACGATGTTTTTGGTTATGTCGACTTTCCTCTGTACCGATCCGGCGGACAGTTTGAATGTTTGAACGTGTAAACCGCGTGTTTTCTGGGTAAATAGTACGAAAAATGGTAATATATAAATAGTGCGAAAAAACGGAAATTTATGAATAGTGCGAAAAACTGGTAAACCAGTGTGCTACACGAGTGATGTTTTAAAACGTGGCCCTGTGACTACATTCCTCTGCACCCATACCACGGAAAGTTTGAATGTTTAACCAGTGTTACGGTAGTTTTGACTTTTGACAGTGTAAAGTACGAGTCGTGTAAATCGCGTGTTTTTTAGATTGTGAAAAATCGTGATTCATAAATAGTTTGAATACATAAATAGTGCGAAAAACCTGTAATATATAAATATTGCGAAATGTGGTAATAATATTTTTTAATATCTCGGAATTAATCATTAGCGAAATTAAAAAAGATAACCTCGCACCCGCTGATGAAATCATTTGTGTTTCGGATTCCAAAAAAGCCAAATAAAAACAAACCTCACCACTCGTTGAGGTTATCATTTTTATTTTTCCGTATAAAATAATCCGAATAAAATCGTTAATTCGTGTGGCCGGAATAAGTGCTAGAAAATACGACGAACATAACCTCAAAAATCAGTGTTGAACGTTCTGAAAATGCGTGAATTCGCAAATAATGATGTTGAAATTTCGATCTAGAACGCAACGATTTTTTATTTTTCAATCATGTCACTTAAATTTTTCTTACAGATCAAAAGACTGTTTTTTTTCCAAAAGTGAGTGTATGAAAATAGTTGTGACAAGATGTATCATGTGCTCATAAATAAAAACCTGTAAAAATATTAATTGTTGATGAAATACTTTAATTATAAAAATTTGACAAATAACTTTTGTCGTGAAATCATGATTTTCAATACTTTTCAGGTGCGGTCTACAAATAAACATAAAATTTCCAATATTCTGCAGGTTGTGCTCAGTTCCTTCGATTTTTCTTTTCGGCTTCAAGAAATTTACCAATATACTGAAGGCGCTGCGAGCTGTGAATTGGGCTGAGTTTCTCTGCTTTGACAATTTGATCTAAAAAGACTGGTGAAACTTAAAGCAATGAAGCATTTGCTATTCCTTGCGGAAACAAGAGATGCCTTATTTCCTTTGCATACAAGGATCACCGCTTCGTTACTGCAAGCGGTGCTAAGTCCCTTCGCTCTTTCTTCTTGGCATCGCACTACATATTGTATATTGAGCTGGGGTTTTACTGATTATGTCAGCGTAAATATTCAAGGATCATCTGTTATCATATTTCACAACCATTCGAAAGATCAGAAATTCAGCAATAGTGTAATGGCATCGCTCGGTCAGGCTTGTGCAAAAGATATAAGTGGAAATAAAAGCATGAGAAAACAATGTAAACATTCAATATTCATTCAAGTTTTTAGTGTGCATTGTGATATGATTTGTTAAAAAAAAGTGTTCCACAAATATTTCTATACGGTTTCATTTTTGGCCTTTCGCTCATGTTTTTCTCATATTAGTGAAATGCACATTGCTGAGATGCACCAAATATATGTATCGAATTTCTCAATATACTGCAGGAAACGCGAGGTGTTAACTGAAATGAATTTCTGCGTTTTGTTTGTGCAAGCTGTACTAAGTTCGTTCGCTTTTTCTTTATAGCATCGCATTGCATATTTGATATTGAGCTAGGATTTTATTGATTATGTCAGCGTAGATATTCAAGGATTATCTGTTATCATATAAAAATTCTAGGATTCGGAGCTGTTCAGAAAAAAAGAAGTTATATCCTGGCCAAAAATCCCCTCCCCGGGGAAAAAACCTTGGACAAGTACATTTGTTGACCCCTGTTTCCATTTGTTTTCACAGAAAAAAACTACCCAAAAAAGTACAAAATTTTTAAAAAATTGGCAAATTCGAGACAGGAAAAAGAAGATTGTTTCTATAAAATAACTATACTCCAAATGACAAATAGAAATGAAAAACTTCACATATTTTATCGAGATTCCACGAAAAAAAGCAACAATGCCCATCGTGAGTGTCCGGTAAAAAATAGAGTCTACAAGTAAATGATCGATTTGTGCATAAAAAAAAATAATTACTTTACAAAAACAGAAATGGTAAAGCCAATGATTTACGTTCAGCACTAAAATTTATAATATCAATAATAGGACAAGTATTTTATTGTCGCGTGAGGATGGAGTATTTAAAAAAAAGGAAAAATTAGTTGGTTGTTGAAAAAAGTCACCAGTGTACAAAAATAAAAATCGGTCAAAAGAACAGAGTCCAGAAAAAAAAAATCGGGATGAAAAGAAACTTGAAGAAAAAAATTTCAAACGAAAAAAATTAGATTGAAAAAAAAAAATTCGGCCGAAGTACTTGGCGAGGTTTTTTGCTCAGCTTGGATCATGTAATGTATTTCACGTAATGTTGTATGGGTTACAAACTCACCAAGTACTTCGGCCGAATTTTTTTTTTCAATCTAATTTTTTTCGTTTGAAATTTTTTTCTTCAAGTTTCTTTTCATCCCGATTTTTTTTCTGAACTGTGTTCTTTTGACCGATTTTTAATTTTGTACATTGGTGACTTTTTTCAATAACCAACTAATTTTTCCTTTTTTTTAAATACTCCATCCTTACGCGACAATAAAATACTTGTCCTATTATTGATATTATAAATTTTAGTGCTGAACGTAAATCATTGGCTTTACCATTTCTGTTTTTGTAAAGTAATTATTTTTTTTTATGCACAAATCGATCATTTACTTGTAGACTCTGTTTTTTGCCGGACACTCACGATGAGCATTGTTGCTTTTTTTCTTGGGATCTCGATAAAATATGTGAAGTTATTCATTTCTATTTGTCATTTGGAGTATAGTTATTTTATAGAAACAATCTTCTTTTTCCTGTCTCGAACTTGCCAATTTTTTAAAAGTTTTGTACTTTTTTGGGTAGTTTTTTTCTGTGAAAACAAATGGAAACAGGGGTCAACAAATGTACTTGTCCAAGGTTTTTTCCCCGGGGAGGGGATTTTTGGCCAGGTAAACTCATATTCGGTGAATATTTAATATCTTTGTCGTGAGGTTATAAAGATCGCGGTCAGTTTTAACTTTCGATTAAAGTGACTTATATATATATATATATATATATATATATATATATATAGAAGAGTGATAGTGCAAAAAAATAAAGTGTAATTTAATAAATAAACGTTTGAACAGTGCCTTAAAAATAATTTTTTTTATTAACCCTAGCCCCAACAATTCATTTTTCCGAAGGTAAACTCTAGATAGGGGTCGAAAACAGTGCCTCTTCTCATTTACCATAAAATGTCCCTTGCATGCAATAATAAAATTTATTTGGAAACCATTCTCTTCATTTTTTATATAACTGAGAGAATGGTGTATGATACCACCCTAAGTTTGAATTATATGTGGATTTAAACCACCCTAGAGGGCACTTTGCACTTGCAACACAAAACGGAATCAGGCGATGCGAAATAATTTTGAACGAAGATATTTGATTTGAGAAAAAAAATGTCATAAGTACTTCACCAATTTTCTTTTATCTATTGCTCACGAGATATAATTCGTAATCAATAAACATTATAAAAGAAAAACTCGCGTAGTACGTCGGCCAAAATTATTTTTTCCAATCAAACTTTAGCTCTCGTAATTTTGTACGTATACTTTTTTGTTTTAAAAGCTCGTTTCGTTATGATTACTTATATTTAAAAACTTTTGGTGCATTCTGATGCTATTGGAGTATTTCTTCGGCATCATTTTTATGGAATATTTTCCGATCCGTTGATCTGTTGGCACGGATGTTTCGGTGCAATATTTTTTGAAATTTTTTTTACCATATTTAAAAAAATCAATTTTTTACTTGTTCGTTGTTCTTTTATGCGTCATATCTTCTCAGAATGACTGTACGTTTTAAGTAATCTAATAATTTTATAAGTATTGATGGTTAATTAGAAGATTAAATTCATTTGAACATTTCTTAGATTAATATTTCACATTGCATTTTTAGTCCGAATATAGTCGCGATACACCAGCTCGAAATTCGATCATGTGTCCATTTTTAGCTGAAATTATTAAGGGAGCTTTCCAGTGTGACAGCCCGAAAAATCGCTGTTTTTCGCGATTTTTTTTTTAAAGAAAAAATAATCTAATCGGTCTGGTTTTTTTTTGTATATTAATTGGGTATTGAAGAATACAAAACAATTTTTTAAAGATCGATTTATTTATTAATTAATATCTATAAAAATGATGAAACAATTGTTGCAGAAAATGCACTTGGATGTGGTGTCCACGTTGGGGGTCACAATTTTGATCTGAAACAAAAAACACAAAAAGATTATTGATCGGTATATAATTGGCTTTCGTGCTATGGAGGCTTTTTTTTTTTTTTGCAAGAATGGCGCCGGTTTGAACAAAAAGTATCGATTTTAGCATTTTTTTTGGCAGTTTTTTTACAAAAAAATAGGAAGATGTCAAAAAAAAAAAAAGCTTCCATAGCACGATAAACAATGACGTTAAGAATATTGTGTAAAAAATTCAACTCGATAGCTTTAAAACTCTGCCCTCCAAGTTGGACACCGTTTTGAAAAATGCTGTTTCGAGAAAAACGCGTTCAAAGTTTCAAGTGAGGAAATTTTAGGTAAATCGTTTACTTACGGTCAATCAGCGATGCCAGGTCCATACAATATCCCTTCTGCTTCTTCGAAAAGATTCGGACTTCAAACTCTGGACTCTTTTTCAATATTTTTGCTGCCGAAGTGCTCGCAAACGTTAGATCCGTTTCGATATCGTGTCGATTTGTTCCCTTGAAACCCGCGGATCTTTTTCGTTCATTTCGCGGATGTCCGCTTCTCGAGCCTTTTCTATCCTGCCACGCACATTTCTCTTTCGTAGACCTATCCATTTTGAATGTCGAAACCGAACTGAAAGACGAACCGGACTCACGTTGGAAGGTACACGAGCAGGTAGGAACGAGACAATAGAAATAACGGTCGCACGGGCAGACGGCCGACGCGGCAGCTGTAGCGCTCCGTTGCCTTCTTCCAAGAAATGCTGTACAGTAACCGAAATAATCTGAATTTCGGCATGAAAATTTCAGGGAATATTCGGAAGAGTGTATACTATTCGATAAAGCAAAAAAAAATCGATTTTTTGAAAATTTCACACTGGAAAGCTCCCTTAAAAAATCGCTTGAGGACCTCTAAAATTTTTATTCAGGATTCAATTCTTGAGAGAATCACTTTTTGATAAAATGTTACAATATTTTGCTGCAATGCCGAAAAAAATGTCAATTCTTTTGCATCACTCAGATACACACATAATATAGTGTAACGGGGCATACACTCCGGAGCCCCGCTACATACAGTAGCGTCATTTCCCAGGAACATCTGCAACAAAAATAGAAATAATAATAACAATTAAGAACAATTTATGAAATAATATAATAAACAAACAATAGAGGGCCTTGTTTCTTATATATAATAACTCGGGTACGGGATGATAAATAAGAGAATGAATAGAAGGACAAGGGGAATTCTTGTTCTGCTTTCCGATACAAGATCCGATACGGATTCCTGACCGAAACGCTAGTGGGCACCTAGACAGATTTTCTGTCATAAGGAGTTAACGAAACGTTGAGTGAAGAAATTAATTGAGGAACTTAAGGAAAGGAAAATAGGAATTGTGCCTCTTTTCGATACAAGATCCAAGACGGATTCCTGACCGATACACTAGTGGGCACCTAAACAGAATTTCTGTTAGAAGGAGTTAACGAAACGTTGAGGAAAGGAATTAATCGAGGAAATTAAGAAAAAGGAGTACAAAAAGTTCCAAATCGAACGACGAAAGCCGGAGAACTGACTCGGCAGGAACGCAAAGGCAACTTTGCATATACCACCAAGACAGCGCTTAAGCGATCGCCTTTGGATTTGGAATGAGGAAAAAAAGGGATTTATTAATGATGGTGAATTAAAAACTTACCAGAAATAAATCCATTCCCGCAAGAATCCATTGCTGAGAGAGTAGAAATTGTAGCGAGCGGACAATTCATTGTTGCGTCAATATTCCTTGTAGATTTTCCTTTTCACTCAGGATCTCCTTCGGGACGTATCTGCCAGGGGATTTCAAAGTATATTAATAAAAATAATAAAAATAATAAATTGAGGGACTGGGAAGGGAGTAAGGATCTGAAGGACCGGGAGTAAAGATTTAAAAATCTCAGAAAGAGGAAATTGAGAGTCGGAAAGATTCTCCAGACTCAACAATTTAGAATTGGGAGGGTAGAAGGAATCACTGCAAACTGCGTCAGTTTGAGTAAATTAAGGAGAAGGAATAAAATAATAAGGAATAAGGGAAAAAAATCGTGTCACATCGGTGACAGCTCACACATACAACACGGTAACAGAAAACGGCGAGAAAAACGAAAATTGTACTCGGAGAACACAATAACTTCACACTTTTGTCCAAAATAACAATAGAAACAAACGCGAGTCCAAGATAACACTCATATTTATCGAATTTGTTAATAATTTTTGAATTAAGTCGAGCGGAAGTCACAGCGGTGACGACACACATACGACAACACAACCGTATCAAGAAATAAAACGCAGATATATAACAAAATTGTACCATAATTAAAACAACGCTTCACAAATTTGTTCATTATTATCACACAAACAAACCCGAAGCCACGAGAATATTTAATTTGTTGATTTTATTAATTATTTATCAAAATTCAAAAAGTATACGATACACCAACACCAACAAATTCTCACATCGAGAAGTAATTATTCCATAACCAACAAAATTATCACCCGATTACACAGTAACTGCACAGCGCTGTTCATGACACATATACAAACAAACGCGAAACCATCAGAATACTGATTATTGCTTAAAACAATAATTATCGCTTAATTAAAATTAACGCGAACGCGAGCACACACGGATACGGGGGCAGCCATATTGTAAAGCACGTATCGAAATATCATCGATTGTGCTGTAGATCCGAGGCGCCACCGTATAAGCGGAGACTAGTGGAGAATAACTAGCCAAACTTAAGAACATAGGCTCTGAAGTTGTCGCGGTCATCGAACTAGGGAAATTCACACAAATTAATTTGCGAATTTAATATTGTATGATTATAGATTTAAGAAAACAATTATTGTATTTGGGAAAACGGGGGTTGAGTGAATAAACACATATTTGTATATGATTTCTTCCTAACATACGGTTTTAATTAATTTAATCCTTATTCGAGTCCTGAACCTACATAAAAATTATATTGAAAAATACACAAACGTTTCAATAGACATGTTTAATTGGCGAGCTATGAATTTCATGCCCGTGTACGTACACAATATTGACATGTTTAATGAATAAACTATGACTTCAATACAAAAAGTCGAAAAATCCTAGCCAAAAACAGCATAAATGCTGTGAAAAAAGGTGAGACAAGTACATTTATACCCCCCAAATAGTCGTTCCAGTTAATCCCCCCCACCACCCAGTGCCAAAATACCGTTCCCCACAAAAATTTACAAAAACCCGTCTAAGTCGATCATGGAAAGATCTCCGCACAAAAATCCTTTCTAAAAACAAACTCATCATACAAAGTTTTATGGGTAACTGCTCTCATTATCTTATCAAATTAAGTCAAATTGTACAGAAGTGATAATTTCATTCTCGTAAGTGTTGTACGTTCACAAAAAGTTGATAAATAGATAAAGATCTACTAAAGTATATGTGGCCAAGTACGTGGGATTTTATTATGTTTATAAAATCTCCAATTATGTTCATATGCCATTTCTTTAATTAATGCTTTATTACAGCGAATTATTATCCTATGACTTGGAACTACAAGGGCTTTAAAAAAAATACAGAATTGCATTAGCCTGCGTGAGCTTGAACGCTGCCACACTCTCATTTGTAATATTTGTAGTACAGTTTTATTGGTAACAAATTGATAAAAGTTTACCATCGTACGTAGAGCGGATACGCACAGAGTACTTGTCCGGCCCGAAAATTTTCCGTACAATTTGTCACATAAGTCAACTTTGGTTCACATTACCATACCATACATTTTGGCAATAAGAATATGGGTCAGTCGGTATCTCGCCACCGTGAGTGCGAGGGAGATAGCTGCAAATTTCGAAAGTGAAATACTTCGACACGGTTTCACCGATTACAAAAAGGCCCTGTCAGCGGATTTTTGCCATCGTCCCGCGTCCACTGACAGAGCTTTTTTGTATTCGGTCAAACGGTGTCGAAGAATTTCAATTTCAAAAACTCGAGGTGAGGTTAGGTGACTGATCCATACTCTTAACTAGTAAAATATGCACAGCTAATTTGGAATCACAATACGCGGATTGTTTTGTATCCCAAATTATCCTCCTTTCCTTTAACCAATTATTATCGATAAATCGATGCTCATGTGGAGCATATCTCACGTTAATACATGGCACGTTTATTCCGGTTTTGTAACACCCGGGGGAAAACTGGAGTTACAGAGCGTCTAAACGGTACTGTACACCCGAAATAAGTAATCCGGTACCATTTACACGCACTTTTACATCGGTTTTTACTATAACAGGTTTTACAAAACGGAATAAGCCTGCCATGTAAGAGCGGTCATCAATTGATTGCATTCCAAGGCGGGTAAGATTCAAATCTGCATCAGGGGATCCGAATGTTCGGACTGGTTGAAAAATTTACCGTGAACAAAAAGCATATTTTTAGCTGACTAGTCGAAAAATTTTCGGGCGGGACAAGTACTCTGTGCGTAACAGCTCTACGTACGATAGTAAACTTTTATCAATTTGTTACCAATAAAACTGTACTGCAAATATTACAAATGAGAGTGTGGCAGCATTCAAGCTCACGCAGACTAATGCAATCCTGTATTTTTTTTAAAGCCTTTGTAGTTCCAAGTCATAGGATAATAATTCGCTGTAATAAAGCATTAAATAGAGAAATGGCATATGAACATAATTGGAGATTTTATAAACATAATAAAATCTCACGTACTTGGCCACATATACTTTAGTAGATCTTTATTTATTTATCAACTTTTTGTGAACGTACAACATTTACGAGAATGAAATTATCACTTCTGTACAATTTGACTTAATTTGATAAGATAATGAGAGCAGTTACCCATAAAACTTTGTATGATGAGTTTGTTTTTAGAAAGGATTTTTATGCGGAGATCTTTGCATGAACGACTTAGACGGGTTTTTGTAAATTTTTGTGGGGAACGGTATTTTGGCACTGGGTGGTGGGGGGGATTAACTGGAACGACTATTTGGGGGGCATAAATGTACTTGTCTCACCTTTTTTCGCAGCATTTATGCTGTTTTTGGCTAGGTCTAACTTATCATAAAGGCAATTACTTATATTTTATCTCCGCCGACTGTGAGTTTACCACAGTCATATCACGATTATTAATCGAGACTGACAAAATTTTTCAACAAGATTTAAAAATCAAGAAACCAAAATGCAAACAAGTTTTAGTAACAAATAAAGGAAATTACAAAATATTAAGTGCGGTATTGACCGACAAACATTTTGAAACATTTTCTGTTCAAGAGCTCAAAGAAGTACTTAACACAATTGAAGACACAATAAATAAATATCAAATTAAAACGCTCCGGATATCCAAACCCGGAGACATGTTGGAAAATTTCAGTCATTCTTTTATTGCAGATTTATTGGAAGAATGCGTAAACGATTGCGAATGTTTAATTACAATTTGCCGCGGAAATGTAACAATTCCTGACGAAGCAATACGACAAGAAATAATATCGGAATACCATGAAAGTCTAATTGGTGGACATAAAGGAATTACTAAAACTTATAAACACATTCGCAAAAGATTTTATTGGCCTAACCTTAAAGACGAAGTTACGGAATACGTAAGAACTTGTCCCGATTGTCAACAACAAAAATTAACTCGGATAAAAACTCGCGAGCCAATGATAATTACAGACACTCCATCAGAACCTTTTGATAAAATCTCTATCGACACGGTAGGACCGTTACCAGAAACTCCGAATGGAAATAAACACATTTTAACTATTCAAGATAACTTGACAAAATATTGTATTGCGGTCCCAATACCTAATATAAAGGCTGAAACAATAGCTGATGCTTTAGCCCGAAACCTGATCATTCAATTCGGTACCCCAAGGATTATCTTGAGTGATGAAGGTAGATCATTTGTTGGACAGGTATTCAACAATTTTGCTAAAATATTTAAAATAAAACACCTAACCACCTCTGGTTATCACCCTCAAACTAACGGTTCCTTAGAACGAAGCCACATAGTTTTGGCAGAGTTTATTAAACACTACATAAATAAATACGAGGATTGGGATAAACTAGTCCCCTTTGCCATGTTTTCTTACAACACGTCGGTTCACGAATCTACAAAATTTACGCCTTTTGAGCTGGTATATGGCAGAGCTGCTCGAACCCCGAGTTCTATCCCCTCTTCGGGGAAAATCGGAACCTATGGTGATTATTTATGCGATCTCACTTCCCGACTCGAGGAAATGAGACAACTCGCTTCAAAATCCTTAATTAAGTCTAAACATCGATCGAAACACTATTACGACAGAGAAATACATATCAAAGATTTTAAACCAGGAGACATGGTATATGCAGTAAAAGAACCGAAAAAGGGTAAATTCGACAATTGCTATGTCGGGCCATATCAGATTACAAAATTGCTCGACCGACATAACGCTTTACTGGAGGCACCCAGTGGAAAAAGAATTTTGAAACATTTAGATAAACTGAAAATGCATAAGGCTAGAAAGGGAACCAGCGATACGGCCCTTCATTGAAGGAGTCGTCACTCGCTGCGCCGAAAGGACAGGCAGGGCCTAATAAATTAGAGAAAGAAGGAACTACCCTGAAGACTAAGGTATAGGTCTTTAGCTAGCAGGACTTGCCGACGCACCCAAGGGCCATATAACTCAGATACCCCGACTTTTAACAGATCAACTAGAGCATTTACATCGAAACACCCACACACAAACAGAGATAATTTTTTATCTTCTCCTATATGTCGTTTTATAATATGGAAAATATGAAATCATAAAAAAATATATATATATATTTTTTTTTTCTCATTTAAGTCTTATCTAAAACCTGCGAGGAAGGGATGAGGCTAGAGTATAAAAGGGAAGAAAAATCCGATCAATATTTAGTGTAACAAAATTTTTCGTGGTGTTACATTGAGTCCTCGAAAGTGAGATTAACCCTGTGCAAGTGCAACGTTCGAGCCATAGCCGAGTCACAAAATTCAAAGTTAAAGTCGAAACAAGACATTTTTTTTGCCTTTCTTCTTTATCCACCTAACAGACTAGGATACGCAACAGTAGACACCATTCAACGCAAAGTTCACACTCCAGGTATTTAATGAAATTATTCACATCACTAATAATAGCACGCTTCCTGAAATCACATTAAATTTCATTCATATGATAATTCATTTAAAAGGAAATACATCGATTTTTGATTGAGGTTCGAACATTTATTAATTCAATTCTTCATAATTTTTTTTTTTACAAAATTTAACGGCTTTTTAAATTATACCGAAAAATCTTGAGCTAAAATTCGAGAAATCCAAATAATAAAAAAATAATAATAATAATAATAATAATAAAAAATAAAATAAAAATTATTCAATAGTTAAAATACCAAAAATTTTTATATAAAGAAGCTAAAATAAAATATATATAACATAATAATAATAATAATAATAATAAAATCAACAAATAAAAAAATTATAAAGAGAAAATTTTTTTTTACAAATATAAAAGTAATATAACAATCAAAATTTAGATCAAGGATCAAATCATTATACGTTGTCTGGAATTCAGTATCCTGCCGAAACCGAATCAGCTGCAAAATTTAAATTTTGACTAACTGAAACTAAGGTATCCAAGGTACTTATGAATAGTGTAGCAAACCTACATATCTCGTTCCTTCCCTAAAAGCGAGGCGGAGCAATTTGTCGTTGCTCGCTCGTTCCTTCCCTAAAAGCGAGACGGAGCAATTTGTCGTTGCTCGCTCGTTCCTTCCTTAAAAGCGAGACGGAGCAATTTGTCGTTGCTCGCTCGTTCCTTCCCTAAAAGCGAGACGGAGCAATTTGTCGTTGCTCGCTCGTTCCTTCCCTAAAAGCGAGATGGAGCAATTTGTCGTTGCTCGCTCGTCCCTTTACTTGACCCTTACCTACCTACGCAATAACTGTCCACAATGCCTAGGACTCGCCGAGCTGGTAGAAAGTATCAATTAAAAAATTAATAAGAGAATATTCGAATTCTTTAAATTTCCAATATTACCAATGGGTGTCGCAGGATACAGAAAACCACCTACCACACATAATTGAAGAAAAGCCTCTCTCAACTAAAATTATAATCGTTCAACCCCAATACAAATTACAACCAATAGAATACAATAGATCACCCCCTCCTCTTGCCGGTATCGACATGAAGGACCCACGATTCGAAACATACTGTCTCAAACATATTGAACTCGGTACTTATGAAATAGAATCTAGAGAAAATAGTTAAAATAAAATAATGTTCTACCAAAAGCAATTTTCCCAAATAAAAAAAAAAAAAAAAAAATTAGCAAACAAATGGATGACCGACAAGATGAGTGAATGAAACGAATTAGTGAACGATATGACGGACGAACGTATAAAATGAATCAACAACAATAAATAAATAAATAAATAAAATAAATAAAATAAATAAATAAAAATAATAATATTGGGAAATCTCAGTCAATTTCAATCGATAGTTCCTGAAGAAACTACACCACCCGAGACAAATACGAAAAAACCAATTTTTGTTGCAAAACCAAAAATGGTCTCAGCTAAAATAATTTTACCAAAAATTAATATCGCGAAATTAATTCCAGTTTCAATACCGCCGAATCATTCAACTTACGAAAATAACCCCGGTCAACTACCCAAGGTACGGGAAATATTAATCAACAAGCTCCTTTTAAGTAGCCACTAATCTTCCAAACATAACAAGCATGAAAATCTCGGAGGAAGAACTTAACTTTTTAAATGAACAAGAAACATTAGATTGGTTATATTCAATTCCTGCCGTCAGAGTGCCCGGCAGAAAGTACGAATTTTATAAAAGTATTATTACAGCTCGATGTCTAAAAGTAATCTCAGAACAACCACCATGGTATCTAGATAATTATACAAGACACTTTTGTGAAAATTGCTATCTCGAAATTTCCACCGAAGAACAGGATAACAAAGGTACTCAAATTTTAGATAAACACAAATTAATACCAGGCCCTTATCACACAGCTCATTGCAGTATTTACGGACTATAATTACTAAGAACACAAACACCATATAAATGCGATGATTGCATTTTAGCTTGGATTTTCAACAGAGCAGATATAGAAAACGGGCGCGCAGTCGTAGTAAATTGGGAAAGTAAAAATTAACAAAATTCATTTCATTCATTTCTTGCTTACGATCATCTGGGTTTTGTTCTAGAATGCCTACCCCTACAAGTAATAATTCCGAACATAGTAAAATTACTACCCACCAAACGACACTGGAGAATACGCCAAAACATCATAAACGATATTTAGTCATTTTTGTCGACCATGCCATCGAAGAGTACTTGAACTTTGGAAAGAGGACCCGCGCAGCAAATGCTTAGTGGAATGGAACCCCGAAACTAATCCGGGAGACATTTTTAACCTAAGATCCCTGTTCGGCCTCTCACCCATGCCTAAATGAAAAACAGACCCCTACTGGGACCAACTAGTAAAGGAACAATTTGGGGAAGAATAAGCACAAGAATAAAATAATATATATATATACCTTTTGCTTCTTTCCGTCTAACCATATTCCTTATCTTCATCATTGCATGGAAAACACAGACTCACATTTTATACATGTGGCATTCCATGTCAAGTGGGCCACCCTGAAAATTTTTATTTTTTGATTTCGCTCAAATTTTTTTCTATTATTGTATCCATTGAAAGAACCTTTCTTCATTTTTTTCAAATTTTTTTGTCCATCCATTCACGAGATATGATTTTTTTTTCGAAATCCGATGATTTTTTTTCAAATGCTCGTAACTTTGCGAAAAATGGACCAAATTGAGCTTCTTTTTTTTTTTAAATCTTGGTTTTTTATTGCACTTTCTGAAAGTGGAAATGAAAAAATGCATGATGTCCATCTTTTTGTCTGTTCTTTAGCTTGAAGCAAAAAAACGTTGATTTCAGAAGGTTCGACATTTTTAATTTTTTTCAAAAAATTCTCTAAGAAACTTTGACCGATTCAACTATTTTTGAGACTAGTTTCATCGTGACAAATTTTTTCCTTCAATTTTTTTCTTAATTTTATAAAGTTTTTTTAAATGAAATATTTATTTGCTGGCATAGTAAGCCATTCTGAAATGTAATTTCGTTACATCCAATAATTTTCCATCGTAATTGACCTTGATGTCGGGTATGTATATGAAATATCTTTCGTTTATTCTTAATACATTTACCATAGAATAGGATACACAATAGCGGATTTATTTTCATGTTTTTGTAGTGTACATTCGAAAAGTTATTCAACCTCAGTAGCTTTTGTTTTTCTCGCCCACAAACCACAAGAAAAATTGGCGTGATGGCAAACCAGTATGTACACAATGTTGTGTGTATTTTTGCGGAAAAAGGGTTCTGATGTAATTATGATTAACCCTTTCAAGCACAGTGGGATTATGGAATCCCACTTTTTCCAAAACAATTTTCCGAGTAGTTGCCGTAGTTTTCTTTCGGTTTTCAACCTTTTTTCCATATTTTGGTATCAATTGCATATTTACGAATAAAAATTGATGTGAAATAATTTGCAATAACTGGTGATTTTGTTTACACAAATGAACGAACGTCGAAAAATAACCATTTTATTGATAAAAAATCATTATCTTGGAACGTCCTTGAAATTTTCATGCCCAAGTTGGTACTCAGAGGCTTTCGGGGTCACTGATTTTCGGGTCACGCCAATTTTTCTTGTGGTTTGTGGGCGAGAAAAACAAAAGCTTCTGAGGTTGAATGACTTTTCGAATGTGCACTACAAAAACATGAAAATAAATCCGCTATTGTGTATTCTATTCTATGGTAAAAGTATTAAAAATAAACGAAAGATATTTCATATACATACCCGACATCAAGGTCAATTACGATGGAAAATTATTGGATGTAACGAAATTACATTTCTGAATGGCTTACTGTGCCAGCAAACAAATATTTCATTTAAAAAAAAATTTATAAAATTAAGAAAAAAATTGAAGGAATAAATTTGCCACGATGAAACTAGTCTCAAAAATAGTTGAATCGGTCAAAGTTTCTTAGAGAATTTTTTGAAAAAAATTAAAAATATCGAACCTTCTGAAATCAACGTTTTTTGTTTCAAGCTAAAGAACAGACAAAAAGATGGACATCATGCATTTTTTCATTTTCACTTTCGAAAAGTGCAATAAAAAACCAAGATTTCAAAAAAAAAGAAGCTCAATTTGGTCCATTTTTCGCAAAGTTACAAGCATTTGAAAAAAAATAATCGAATTTCGAAAAAAAATCATATCTCGTGAATGGATGGACAAA
The DNA here is from genome assembly GCA_963989365.1 of Rhimphoctona megacephalus. Lineage (NCBI taxonomy): Eukaryota > Metazoa > Arthropoda > Insecta > Hymenoptera > Ichneumonidae > Rhimphoctona > Rhimphoctona megacephalus. Next base: position 1,844,793 of record OZ022419.1, read on the forward strand.
AAAATTTGAAAAAAATGAAGAAAGGTTCTTTCAATGGATACAATAATAGAAAAAAATTTGAGCGAAATCAAAAAATAAAAATTTTCAGGGTGGCCCACTTGACATGGAATACCCCACATACACACATTCCTAATAACACATATACTCCATAGCTATACAATGAACCCTCCGATACCAATGAAATCGTCTTTAATGAGGATCGGAAATAAATACGTGGTATACACGGGAACAATATATTCTCCATCTCACTTCTACGTCATAAAGGCGAAGAATATACCAAAGGTGGAAAAATACAGTAAGGCAATCGACAAGTACCTGCGGGATTATCCAATCTTCAATATGGGTATGATGGGCCCTCTTCAAACAGGTAGTTGCACCGTGAAAATAGCCGATAGCTGGGTAAGAGGTAATATCTTAGCAATTAACAATGGATTCGTCGCCCTGGACATAGTGGACATTGGGGGTGTGCTCCGATTCAACATACACGATCTGAGACCCTTACCCCCCGCGCTCACATTATCCACGGGGAAGGCTATTCGTGTCTACCTAAACAACTTAGAGCCCAAGTTTGAAGGAGCCTGGCCGGACAGCGAAACGAGATTTCTCGAGAATCTTCTAGCCAGACGCCCTTTAAAAATGAAACGCATAAATTGTCGAGGAGGATGTAGTTCCCTAACCCTAGGAGTAGAATTACACGACAGACCCACAGGCCTCGATATACGGCGAATATTATTGAACCGTGGCCTTGCAACAGAAGGATTCATAGCCGAAGCCCTATTAACAGACATACCCTCCCAACGTGTCAACATACTCATCGAACAAAATAACAGCAATCAAAATCAATCCAATGAAAACAACTCGAATTAAAATCACAATATTACTATGTGGCCCCGAAAGACATCTTTATGCAGTATTAGACCGTGACCATACTTCACCAGGCAAAGAAAGAAAAAAAGAAGATACTGGTGAAGCGACACAGACAGTTCTAACTTTAAGCCTGGTTGCCATAAAACAGCATGACACCGAAAGAGAGTGCCAATACTTACCAAAAAAAATATATGTTTACAATTTTTTTTATTACTCTACAATAAGTATACAGGGACTTGTATGAAATCTTACACACCTATATACATGCATGCTAAAATATAAATCCACAATGAATAACAAATATATAATTATATATAAGGGGTGAATATATGACACCTTCGTAATAAATAGACTTAAAATTTCCCATTACAAATTCTCGTTTATTTTAACCATCTTTAATTCAATTAAATAAATATAATTAATCTTCTTTATGAATAAAAATATAAATAAATAAATAAAATAAAGAAATAAAAAATATGTCACGTCCCGTTTTACAATAGTTCTATTTTATTCATAATCATTACTTATATTATTTTATGCTTTATGTTTTATTGCTTATATTTTATGCTTCACATTTTATTCAACGTCCTTGTCGCGAACATAGTCTCTGTGCAATCGCCGCCGCGGGCTGGAGATATCGCGTCGAATTCCGCTGATCGCGCATCGCGCGATCCGAGGAATTCGACGGTGGAAAAACCCCGGGACTGTCCCAAAAATGCCGATTAAGCAACAAACCCCACCGGGACGATAGCTCTTCGAGCTCTCGTCGTTCCTGTGGCGGGTGCGGCCCAATAGTCCCAACTTGGCCACGGTTCACTCCTGGGGTTGGAATAAAGGCTCCGTATTAAAGCCATCCTCGCGGCGGTGTAGTAAGACCCGGTTGATCACCAGGCGGACCCGCACAGAGACATAAGTCTTTAATTCGATAACACACTTGCGCATTGTTCGTTGTGTACCACTTCGTGACAAGGACGTTTCTTAATCATTAATCTTAATTCCAAATATAAATCTTCATTATTATTATTATTATTATTATAATTCGATCAATTCTTTAATCGATATTGTTAACCGCGAAATCGTGTGAGGAACTCCCCTAAGCGATCGAGCTGCGCACCGAGACGAAATCGCTCGCTTATTGGAGTTCGAGGAAGAGAGTAGAGCGAAGGAGAGATTACGCGGGGGTGATTGTCCCCGCGTCGTATGTGAGTGTCGAATGCGACAACGTGAGTTAATAAATCCATACAATATATACTATTCTGAGAATTCTGTATTTCTATATTTCTTTTGTGTTTGGAATAAATCAATAATTATAGATCCCCAACTTGTTTCTTTGTTTGAATAATTTATATCCGCCAGTCATCACCATTTTCAGAGAATACCGGGGCCCGTACGGGACCGCACGGACGCCCCTCGCCTAAAGCCTAGCCCTTGCACGTTACCTATTTATTTCTTCTTAGATTCTCTTACGAGTTACTTTCTTATCTGAATTATTTCCTTTATTCGGTTGTACCCTCCGTACAACCTGGTGGCAGCAATTACTATCTAATTATTATTTTCTTTACCAATCTTATTTCTATTATTATTCCTCTACGTTACAAAAGTCCCTTCAGGACGTAACAAATTGGTGGCAGCGGTGGGATGGCTGTCCGTACCACGTATTCTCTGAGACTGGTGGAACGCTTGGTCAGTCTCTAAATTCAAAATCTAATTGAAATTATTAAATTCTTCCCTATATACGTGGTCCTGTATTGACTGTCGAATTTTCCCTTTTCGATTCCATTCCGTTTCAAAAATAAAAATTATAAAATGGTTGATCCGGGTAACGAAGCTGCCGGCGGCAGTAATGCGTCGGGAGTTAGTGCTGGTAACGAAACGTTAAACGTTACCCAGAACATATCTGCCGCAGATTTATCGGTCGTTCTTAGCGGTATAAATTTAACCAACAGGCTAATAACGATCCCCGAGTTCGACGGTACGTCTTCTCCTCTAGGAGACTACCTACAAAATATCCAAAATGCCGCTACCTTCGTGCCACCCGCTCAAATACCGGAATTTATCACCGGTGTCTTAAGTCGATTACGTGGAGAAGCACGAGCGTGTGTCCAGGGCGTTAACATTCGTACAGTCCGGGAATTAATCACAGCTTTGCGTGACGGTTTAACTCACCGTAGAAAATTAAATTCTTGTTTGGGTAGATTTTACGGTTTACGGTTAAATCAAGGTGAGACTCCGCGTAGCCTGTACCTCCGGATTCAGGTATTAATGAGCGTAGCGCGAAGTGCGTGGAGAGAAGAACTCGGTTGCGAGGCTAGCGACATGGCTGTAGACCCGATCGCGACGTTAGGCCTCGAATCGTTCCATCAAGCGTTGCCTTCGCGATTAAACGAATTAGTATATATCGCGAAACCTAAAACTATCAGGGAAGCGCTTGAAATCGCGGAGGATTTGTCTGGGGATATGTTCACCGGAATGGTAGAAACGAAAAGCGGGGAAAGATCACGTAGTCTCGCGAATAACGCCCTCACATTATTAGCAAAACCGGACTTAAAGCGTACCGAATCGCGTTCACCTTCTCCCGCTCTTCGTTCAGAAAATAGAGGGAGGTCCGAACAAGAACCTCCGCCGCGTTCTATCAAACCTCGTTATGATAGCCCTGGGAGATCGGAAAATCTAAGACCCCCGGGCGTACTAAGGAGGCGCGATGATTCGCCTGTGCGAGCTCCTCGCTCGAGATCACCCGAGGATCGAGGTGGTTGCGAGCAACGTTATTGCTGTCTGCGAGGTTCGGGATGCGGATGTTGTCCCTGGAACCAAAGGACTCCGTTGCGGTATCGAAAGGGAGGTGGGTGTAATCACCGGTTTTGTTGTGTATATACGGGTGGTTGCAGTTGCTGTCCCTGGTCCGTCGGTCAGCGTAACCGTCCAGACGAGCGCATCGAGTCATCAGCCGGCGCTAGAAATCGTAGCCCCCGACCACAGAGCCCCGAGTCTTTAAACTCGACGGAGGCTCGCCGTCGGGAAGCGGCGGGCCGGACCCCTCCTCCTACTACAACCAACGAGAAACGATCGGTCAAATTTCAGGAAAAGAAATAATCGACAATAGATCTTCCACGCCAGTTTCCGAAAAAAAAAATTCTTCGTCGGAAACTGAGGACGAAATAGAGTCTCCGGTAATTAAATTAAAAGCTCCGGAGCTCGTTAATGGATCTGACGAATGTTTCTGTGATTCAGGTTCGGGTTTAAACTTTATTAAGCTTCAAGCGCTTCGCGACGGTATAATGTACGACACGTCAAAATCTCGTGAATATACGGGGCCGTCGGGCGAAAAAGCGTGGTCGCTAGGCACGGTAAAATTAACCATAAATGATTTGCCCCACACCTTTCATGTTGTCAAGGAATTCATGACAGAAAGTAACGGGTTAGTTGGTAGACCATTTATGCGTAGGGAAAGGGCAGAACTGTCCTTTCATCATAATTCTCTCGTAATGGCCAGTGACCCTATACGCCCGCGACCATTTTTAACCTCTGATTCGCTGGGAAATGCGTCAGGTAGAAATTCTCCTGCGCCGGTTAAAAGAGTATGTACAATAAAAGCCCGTACGCGGAAGCCTCTCGCTGTCGCGGTGTCTAACCCCGAGTTAATCGAAGGTTATCTACCGCGCATCGAAACCGAACTCGGACTATACATCGGTGATGCGTTGGTATCACAGAAAAATGGAATCTGTCATGTTCTCGCGATAAACACTCTCGATCGCGACGTAGACATCGAGGTTACGCCGCAGGAAATATTACCATTCGAGTATTATAAAGGTGATTTAAGCGAAGACAGTGAATCGTCGGACGATGAAACACTGCCTCCGGTAGATCGCGTAGCGGCCGTGCTAAGAGCCCTGCGACTGGACGACTTAAACGACGTCGAACGTAATCACGTCCATCGGATCGTGGAGGACAATCCTACACGATTCAAGTTGCCCGGTGACAAGCTACCGTGCACTAACCTCGTGGCTCACCGAATCCCTACGGAAAATGATTTGCCTGTGAACACCCGCCAATACCGGTTTCCTTCCGTACATCGAGACGAAGTCAAGGTTCAAATTGACAAAAAGCTCGAAAATGGAATAATCGTACCTTCGCAATCCCCGTATAATTCTCCGGTATGGATAGTACCAAAGAAACCCGACTCTCAGGGTCGGCCGAGGATGCGAATGGTAATAGATTTTCGGAAACTGAATGAGAGAACAATTTCTGACGCTTACCCACTACCTAATATACTGGATATATTAGACCAGTTGGGAGAGGCTCAATATTTCTCGACTTTCGATCTGGCAAGCGGATTCCAGCAAATTCCGATGGATCCTCGAGATAGCGCGAAAACTGCGTTCTCGACATTAAATGGTCATTACGAATATGTGCGTATGCCGGAGGGTTTAAAAAACGCTCCTGCAACCTTTCAACGACTGATGGATACCGTACTTCGAGGTCTACAAGGTGCCGAATTGTTCGTTTACTTTGACGACATCGTCGTATTTGCTCGATCGTTGGAAGAGCACGAAATAAAGGTAAAAAGATTAATGAGCCGTTTGCGAGACGCGAACCTCGTACTCGAGCCAGACAAATGCGAGTTCCTGAGAAAGGAAGTATGCTACCTCGGTCATATAATTGGTCGAGATGGTTTAAGGCCTGACCCTCGAAAGCTTGAGGCGGTGAAACGTTTTCCTCCTCCGAAAACAGCCAAAAATATTCGGCAGTTTCTCGGACTCGCGGGATATTATCGGAGATTTATCAAAAATTTCTCCGCCCGTGCAAAGCCGCTTTCCGATCTTTTGAAGAAAGGAAGGAATTTCGAGTGGGGAAAACCGCAGCGTCGGAGTTTCCGCGACTTGCGTAAGGCCCTTTGTAGGGAACCCATCCTAAAGTACCCGGATTTTAATCGACCATTCACGCTTGCCACGGACGCGTCGGATCGTGCGATCGGGGCTGTGTTAGGCCAAGAGCATGATGGCTTTGATCTGCCAGTAGCCTATTTTTCCCGCATTCTCCTACCGCCCGAGGTAAACTATGGTACGACAGAGAAAGAGTGTCTAGCAGTCATAAAAGCTTTGGAGCATTTTCAACCGTATTTATATGGTCGAAAATTTAAACTCGTCTCTGATCACGAACCCCTTAAATGGATCGGTTCTATGAACACCCCAGGTAAGAGGTTAATTCGATGGAGACTGAGTCTCCAAAATTATGACTACGAGTTTGTGTACAAACCCGGCAAATTAAATACTAACGCAGATGCTCTTTCCCGTAATCCTATAAATCCGTTATCGTCGGAATCTAGCGATTCGAGTGATTCAGAGAAGCCGACTATGGTACTCCCTATAGATCCTAGGAGACCGCGGTTACAATCATACCCGCAGAAAACACGTGCGGCCCCTCGTAACCCGAGACTCCCCGATCCAAACGCTCGAAGTCCCGTTGCTACACGTACGCGACGCCAAACAGCTGGGTTGAGCGAAGCGCGTGCAGCACCGAACTATGTAGAGACGTCAGGGACGAGCTCGGGAGAAGAAGCGCGGCCAATACAACGACTGAATCGTAGTATGCTCCCCGCTCCACTTCTTCCCCCGAAGCGTATTCTAAAAAGGCCTCCTACTCAAACAGCTGATCGTGTGCCGGGTCCCCCGCCCGCGTCGCAAGACGTCGAGGCCGCTGGACCCTCGAATCCAGTAGAGACCCTGGTCGTCCTTGACTCCCCTCCCAGCGACACGGAAGGTAGTACGCTCGTCGAGGATTTAATTTCCGAGGGAACTAAATCCATTCCCGAGCCATTAAGCAACGCCTTTGACAAATTTGACGAATCCTTAAGGATCCTCGAAGGAAAATTTGCCGAAGGTCGTGATGATGTACCTGGCTGTGTCAAAATCGTCCTACCTGAATATATTTCCGACGGGGATGACATTGACGAGTTGACCCAAGAGGTACTCTCCGAGATGGATCCTATCGAAGGAAGAAATGATGAGGTATTGGGTCGACGTATAGAAAGATTGTCCCAGCGCTTTCAACAGGTTACCGAGGATGAACTCTTACGAAGAATCAGTCTTATCGGTCCCCATGGTTCTCGTGCGAGCGAGCGAGATAGCGAGGCGGACGATGAGAGTGAGTTAGCCGAGGCTCCTATAGCAGCGTCCACACTATTGCAAGACTCTGCTAGAGAGAGAAGCAAACGTCGCTCCGACCCTCCGCCCCGCTCCTCGCCTGAGTCTCGTGCTTCGCCGGACTCTCAGCGTAGGCATGTGCCGACGCCCCCGAGCCCCGCGAGTCCCCCGTGGCCCCGGGCCCTAGATCGGTCGGGCAGGCAAACCATGGGAACGACCAGAGAGTCGCCGCTGTTGCCGTCGCCTCCTTCTTCCCGTACCCCGACGGTACCCTCGCTATACGGGCCAACAGTGTTGTCACCCGTGCGAGAGAAAGAAGGAGAGGAGATATACTCGGAGAAGCAAAATTTCTCGCCTCCACATGTCTTATCTCCACGTGCTCAGCCGTCGCTAGGCAACGAAGCTAGCACGAAGAGGACAACCGAAGCCATGCGTACGACCAACGACATCCCGTACTATGACGTAGAGCTGGATATATATGGCGTTCCAACGTCAAAAGTCCAGCCTGAAACCCCAAACATTCCGCTCATTAATAAGCGCCATTCAAAAATAATTGGCGATCGTGAGAACCTCACGTATAAAAGAGATAATTATGTACACTTTATCTCCGCCGACGGCGAATTAATTACACCTGTTGGGAAATTATTGTCCGACCTAGGATTAATTGATTCATCATCGATAAGGGATAAAAATTTGGCAGTTGGACAGATCGCGTCTACGCGATGCGGACAACACCAAGTTTTTAGTGTCGTAATAAAATCTCGTTATTATGAGGATACGAGCTCCGATAAAATCTGGACGGGCTTGAAAAATTTAGAGCGTGAATTAATTCGATCGAAAATAACATCGTTTCGAATATCCAGACACGGCGATGTTACCGACGACCTTGGCCCTAATGAATTTGTACCGTTGATCCATGCTTTGTTCGAGAACAAAGGAGTGAATGTGACGATTTGCTATGGCAGGGTTCAGGTACCCCCAACGGACTTAAGGGAGGACATAATCCAGGAAATGCACTCGAGTCTCATATGCGGCCATAAAGGCGTTACTAAGACCTATAGACGAATTCGAGAGCATTTTTACTGGCCAACCCTTAAGAATGATGTACAGAATTTTATTCGTCGTTGTAAAAGCTGTCAGGAGCAAAAACTCGTGCGTGCAAAAACGCGCGAGCCCATGCTGTTGACCGACACACCGGCAGACACGTTTGATAAAGTGTCACTTGATACCGTCGGTCCATTGCCTATAACTCCTCACGGAAATAGAAATATACTGACGATGCAAGACAACTTATCCAAATACTGTCTAGCCGAGCCGATTCCCGATTTAAAGGCGACAACTATCGCTGAAGCAATAGTACGTCGACTTTATAACCAATTTGGAGTCCCACGGGCTATTCTTACAGACCGGGGAACGTCCTTTACCAGCGGTTTATTGCGGGAAATTTCTAGAATTTATAAGGTAAGCCATATAACAACATCTGGTTACCGCCCGCAAACAAATGGAGCGTTGGAACGTAGTCATATTGTTCTAACCGAATACATCAAACATTATGCGGATAAATACGATGACTGGGACCGTTTATTGCCCTTCGCCGAATTCTCATACAATACGAGCGTTCACGAGGCGACGAATTTCACGCCGCATGAGCTCGTGTATGGGAAATTAGCGAGGCAGCCAAGCCAATTCCCGTCGGAAAATCAATTACCTACGAGTAATGCGTTTTTAATAGAGCTCATAAAACGACAAACAGAAATCCGGGAAATGGCCGGGGAAAACCTAAATCGAGCTAAGGAACGTTCCAAGAGAAATTACGATCGTAAATGCCGACCCTTTCAGGGAAAAATCGGAGATCGGGTGTACGTTCTTAAGGAGCCCCGAAAGGGCAAGTTTGTCAGTCAATACCACGGTCCCTATATAATAAGATCGATTACCGATAAAAACAATGTCGTCCTCGAAACCGAAACGGGGGAGAAATTTGCCAAGCACGTAGATAAAATTAAATTGGCCTATATGTAATAATCTAGTCGCGAAATGTTTAATTGTAGACCTAGTGAAAGCGATGTCGGGATACCTAGCCCTCGCCTTTTGCCTCGTGAACGCGGTGGTCGGAGACCCTGCATCGAAGAGTCTCTATCGTATCAACAACCTCGAAAACAACGCAGGATTATATTACGAACTAGTTACTCCTGTACAGATACAAAGGGCCGACTGGCGAATGACCCTCTACGTTGACGTCGCAGAATTTATGAAATCATATCCGCGGGATGAGACGGCCCTCGATACGGCGGAACGCGAGTGTCACCGGTACAATACCCAGTTCGGCTGTGAACAGCTGTTGCAAAAATCGCGCATCATGGCTCGGCTGCAGCATGCCCATGAGCTAACCACTGAATTATGGTTGCTCGCGGGACGCCAAGACATCCAGGCGCCGGGCTCTATTCCCACAATAAAAAAACGAGCTGCTCCTTTCGGGTTCGTAGGAAGCATTAGTAAATCCTTATTCGGTACGGTAACCGAAGAGGACGCAGACTATCTCTCGGGCCAGATTGATAGGCTCTTCGAGGATCAGAAACAACTGACGCACTTGCAAGGCGAACAAATGCATATCTTGAATTCTAAATTGCAGACGCTTCATAATGAACATCTCGCAGAGGAGAAACGCGTCGAGGGCGTGCATAAACTCGTAACAGAAATACATCGCGAAGTGCGGGAATTTGCAAATTTCTCCTCAGCGGCGCACTACATTCTTACGCTTAATAACTACGGTAATCGCGTTGTGTTCAAAATCGAAAATTACATTCGCGCGTGCGAAAAATATATCTCTGTGATTAGCGCCGCGATAAACGGACAATTCGAACCCGGCTCTGTGACTCGCGCGCAGCTGCTCGCCGTAGCCAACGAAGCACAGATCCACGGAGGTGGGTTGGAATTTCCTTACCCACACGCGTATTTACGCCCTGAAAATCTGGCGTCGTTGGCCCGTGCGGACGTAATATCGCGAAAAGACAGAGTGATCATCGTCGTGCATATACCACTTTTGGATCGCACTGTATACGACCTATACAGGATTATCGCCTGGCCGGTACCGCAGAATATTATAAACGTGACAGGCTCAGCTAGCATCGCTCCGGTCTCCCCTTACATCGCGCTGGCCAGGGACAGAAAAACATTCTTTCTCGCGAGTCGGGAGTATGTGTCTCAATGTAAGATGATCGGCCAAAGACGGATGTGCTCAGGGGCATTCCCGTACTCGACACTACGACTAACATGTGTGAGGTACGGATGCTCATCAGCCCGTCTAGCGAGGTCTTGCATGGATGCGACATTCGCCTACACTCTCACACACCAGAGTTCTGGGAGTATCTACCCACACATGGGGCCTGGCTATACTCTCTCACTCAGCCGACGAAGTTGAGGGTGACGTGTATACACTCAACTATAAACGAATTGTCGCTACAGGGCATGGGAATATTGGAGTTAGAAAATAACTGTGTAGGCACGACCCATACCACTACTCTGTCTAGCTTACGCACGTATACGAGTGACGTAGTGTACTACTACGAATCCGGAGTCACGCTGGATGTGTCATCCGTCGCACCCACACTACTGGACGAGAATATCGCTCCCGAGCTCGATCGACTATTTACATCAACTGATAAGGCGGCGAAATGTAACCCGAACGCCGAGTATGAAGATGACGGGGAATCTCTAAGGGACCTCGAGAAGAAACTTCGTGAAATCGGAACGCATAAGAGAGAGAGGCAACAGCAACACTTCCTCACTCTCTCAAGCTTCATTAGTCAGGCCGGAATAATCTCTTTATTTCTGGCTTACGTGTCGAGAGGATGGATATCTCTCTCGCTCTCACGCATCTGGGGATGCCTGTGTCGCCGAAGGAAAAATCGCTCGGTACCCCAGAGCCAATACCCGGAACTGAGACAAAGCCAAGACATCGGGCTTAATCTCATTGCTCATGGCACCGAGCGGCCTAAACAACCGCTTGAAGCCTCGAGTCCTGCAAACAATGAGATCATCCTGCGCGTTGTCCCACGCCAAGAACTATGTGTCGCCTAAAGGCCAAGGGATTTAGGAGGGAAAATTCCTTCCCCCTCCTCGTGGCCTGGCCACAAAAGGGAACACTGCTGAGCCTGACTTCGGTAAGCGGCGCTCGTCAATCGCCTCTCGAACGCCGTGCAGAGAGGAAGCAACGTCAACCACTACTCTACGAAATTTCTAAATTTTTTAAATTCAAGTGTCTCAACTCCCACATCACTATGGAGAGAATCGTGTCGCGTTACGTGCGGAGGGTCGAGTGCCCGGTGTGTGCCCTACCAACCGCGCAGTGCGGGGCGCTCAAGGATTGCCTGTTACGGTATTATAGTGCGCGAACTCGCGAGCAGTTGCCGCCGTGGTGCCCTTTGTGTGATGAGGAGTGTACCGGACCCCATGCGCACAACTGTTATCAGGGCTTCCGGATCGCGGCGCGCATATTAGCTCGCGGCGATGAGGAAATAGAGCGTCATTCCGGCGTCATTAACGATCGTGACCTAGAGTGGTTCGCGGAGCGGGCGTCTGAAACCCCGGTGATGGTGGTGCCTCGCCACCCTCCTAAACTCACGCGCGATCTATCCGAGGACTCCTCGACCTCAGAGGGGCCGTCCTCGATGCCGGGGCCCGCCGTACCCAGGACGGCGACCACGACGCAACCGTGGACCGTGACAGTGTCATCGACACCTCGGAGCACGATCGTGATATCCACGCCGCGAAGTGAGCCGACAGTGTCCACCGCACGGATCGCGACGCCAGCAATGCCAGCGCCTCATCGACGACTCGAACCCGGAGTGGAGTACCGGATCGAGAACGCGAGGGCCAAGCCGATCCCTTGCGTCGTGTGCAGTAAAACTCGAGGCTGCCCAGGCCCGGCGCTGTGCCTAGAAAAAAATTTGGGGCATTATGCACGCCGCAAGGGCAAGACTCCCTGCCCCTTGTGCGGCCTGCACATACCAGGCCCGGAATTCGCGACCCACGCAGGTGGTTGCATGAGCCGCTGGGACAACGCCACGCAGTCGGTATCCCAGCCGGCCCCAGAGAAACAGCCGCCGCGACAAACCACAGCGGCTGCTCATCCGGCACGTCGGACGACCTCGACCCCGCAACGCTGGCAAAATTACCAGCCCAGAATCAGCGAGCCGATCTCGTCTCACGGCAACTCGGCCCCCTCAACATCTGGACAAGTACCGGCCCCGAGACCATCGACGTCGACCGCAACGGCCAGGGCCCACCCCGCCGACGTCGCACTTGGGCCCCGACAACGTCGTTTCGCCGAGCTAGGCGAAATGGTATATACGGCCGCAACGCAGCGGGCAGGAGAGAGACGCGACGAGCTCGGCGAACTCGTCGCCGCCATGGCAGCGGTCCTGAAACTAGAGAAGTGAAGATCGCCCTCAGGCCGGTAACGTCACGACCATGATAAAACTTGTCACATATTACCTTATCTGTATTTTTATTCTCGACGAGGACGTCGATGACCCCTAGGGGGGGTGGGTGTCACGTCCCGTTTTACAATAGTTCTATTTTATTCATAATCATTACTTATATTATTTTATGCTTTATGTTTTATTGCTTATATTTTATGCTTCACATTTTATTCAACGTCCTTGTCGCGAACATAGTCTCTGTGCAATCGCCGCCGCGGGCTGGAGATATCGCGTCGAATTCCGCTGATCGCGCATCGCGCGATCCGAGGAATTCGACGGTGGAAAAACCCCGGGACTGTCCCAAAAATGCCGATTAAGCAACAAACCCCACCGGGACGATAGCTCTTCGAGCTCTCGTCGTTCCTGTGGCGGGTGCGACCCAATAGTCCCAACTTGGCCACGGTTCACTCCTGGGGTTGGAATAAAGGCTCCGTATTAAAGCCATCCTCGCGGCGGTGTAGTAAGACCCGGTTGATCACCAGGCGGACCCGCACAGAGACATAAGTCTTTAATTCGATAACACACTTGCGCATTGTTCGTTGTGTACCACTTCGTGACAAGGACGTTTCTTAATCATTAATCTTAATTCCAAATATAAATCTTCATTATTATTATTATTATTATTATAATTCGATCAATTCTTTAATCGATATTGTTAACCGCGAAATCGTGTGAGGAACTCCCCTAAGCGATCGAGCTGCGCACCGAGACGAAATCGCTCGCTTATTGGAGTTCGAGGAAGAGAGTAGAGCGAAGGAGAGATTACGCGGGGGTGATTGTCCCCGCGTCGTATGTGAGTGTCGAATGCGATAACGTGAGTTAATAAATCCATACAATATATACTATTCTGAGAATTCTGTATTTCTATATTTCTTTTGTGTTTGGAATAAATCAATAATTATAGATCCCCAACTTGTTTCTTTGTTTGAATAATTTATATTCGCCAGTCATCACCATTTTCAGAGAATACCGGGGCCCGTACGGGACCGCACGGACGCCCCTCGCCTAAAGCCTAGCCCTTGCACGTTACCTATTTATTTCTTCTTAGATTCTCTTACGAGTTACTTTCTTATCTGAATTATTTCCTTTATTCGGTTGTACCCTCCGTACAACCTGGTGGCAGCAATTACTATCTAATTATTATTTTCTTTACCAATCTTATTTCTATTATTATTCCTCTACGTTACAAAAGTCCCTTCAGGACGTAACAAATAAAACAAATAATAAATAAAATAACAAAGCAAATAGAGAATGAAAATAAGAAAAAAAAAGAAATCCAATAAAAATGAAAATAAATTAAAACTACACAAATAAAAAAAAAAAGAGAACCAGCAGTGCGACCCTTCGCTGAAAAGACATATCTCACGCAATACTAACGGCATGTACCAGTTCCCAATAAGTTAGAGAAAAAATGAAAACCCACGATGACAAGAGTAAGAAACAGACCCAACGATGACATGAACGACGACGAATATACAAATCAACGAAACCAACGACGAGTAACGACAAAGAAAAATAAGACAACGACGGTGTATAAAAGGGGGACGCACACAAAATATACTAATAAACCACGAACACAGAATTAGAATAAAAATTTCACATTTATTCGCTTTTCTCATGAGAGAAAAGTTACCCAAACCTCCACAATACATTATTTAAAAAAAAAAAAAGAAAAAGGAAAACATAAAATTCGGATTCCGCCTAATCTTCATTATAAGCCGCCATCACACCAAGCGGATGGGACCAGGCAGGATGGTCCCAATCATCATCCGGGTGGACTTGGCCCCAGCGACCTTCAAGTAACCAACGGATCCCAAAACTGTCAAAGTTGGTTTGGCTTTCCAACCAGTCATTATTGCGTTGAAAGTCACGTCTTTCCTCCCTCCCTCGTTTGATAAAGTAAATATAAAGGACGTTCCAAACCGCCTGCAAAAATACAAAATTTTCTCTATATAATTTTTTTTTCCTCTATGTCAATAATAAAATACAAAAATAAACACATATAATTACCGCAAACGCTTGGTTAAATCTCCTACGGGCCATTGAAATCTTTTTGTGTTTGAAAAAGAAAATAAACCGCAAAATCAGAATGGTAACCAAACGAAGTAAGCTCAATGAAGAACGAGAGCGTTGTGTCGAACTCTCCAAAAACTCGCCAACAAATTTTCTTCCCTAAAACCCCACTCCAAAGAAAACAGACTCTTTTACACTCCCACCCTTGGCTAAAGAACTTACTACCCCTCACATCTGCAAAACATAAAAAGATAAAAGAGAAAAAGTAAAAAAAAAAATCGGAAAGAAAAAGAAGAGAGTGGTGTCGTATATACACATATACATATATATCAAGAGACGCGGTAGCGGCTCGACGCCAAGTATTAAAAGAAAAAGCCAGCGCGAGGCCTACCGCACTCTTATATACGCGAATATGCCGGTTTTATGACGTCACGGCGTTTTCAAACCGTTCTGACGTACGAACCGTTTGATCAAAAAATCTGAATATTGGTGACGATTTTTTTTTCGATTTTTCTCTTTCTATTGCTCTTTGTTGCAAGTAAATCCG
The DNA here is from genome assembly GCA_963989365.1 of Rhimphoctona megacephalus. Lineage (NCBI taxonomy): Eukaryota > Metazoa > Arthropoda > Insecta > Hymenoptera > Ichneumonidae > Rhimphoctona > Rhimphoctona megacephalus. Next base: position 1,859,843 of record OZ022419.1, read on the forward strand.
TCCAGCCAATCTTGGGATATGATGATTTAGCGACATAAAATCGAACATTTCGGGATACTGTGATTTTCTTAGGATTCTTAGGATCAGACAGGTATAAGTCGCGTTCGAATGGGCGGGATATACGCCCTTGTAACGATAATCTACATTTCTCTACTGTCCGTCACGCTGCCCACTGAACGAGGCTACCCTCTCTCCTTGCGCGCCGCTGAGTGAGAGAGACAGCGCGATAAACCTCGTCCCCTCTCTGTCGCTTGTATAGCGTGCTTTCTCTTTCCCGCTGTTTCGCGCGCTCTATATATATATATTATATATATATGCCGGCCGAAATCGTAAAATTTGGAGCCGCACTAAAAGTTCGATTGGTCTGCCAAAAAAGTAGATATTCCAATTTTGCAAACAAGATTTTGAAGAGGGCATATACAGCTTCATTCTGGGTTATTTAAATACTTTACGATTTTTTTTAGACTATGCATACATTTTTGAACATGGTCGTTTTTCACTTTTTTCAGTTGTTTAAAATTGGTTTAAATTACATGATTTAAATAATACGCGTAGCATTTCTTATTGTACTTCCTGTATGCACTAACTATCGAGTCGCTACCGCGTCTCTTGATATGAATACACATGAGAAATAAACCACATGTAATAATATAACCACATGTAATAATTCGTTTGCGGAAAATTCACCGAAACCAATTCATCGAAAAACAATTCATCGAATACAATTCATCGAATGGATAATTCATCGAATGAACAATTCATCGAATGAACAATTCAACGAATGAACAATTCATCGAATGGACAATTCATCGAATGGACAATTCATCGAATGGAGAATTCATCGAATGGACAATTCATCGAATGGACAATTCATCGAATGGACAATTCATCGAATGGACAATTCATCGAATGGACAATTCATCGAATGGACAATTCATCGAATGGACAATTCATCTAATGGACAATTCACCGAATGGACAATTCATCGAATGGACAATTCATCGAATGGACAATTCATCGAATGGACAATTCATCGAATGGACAATTCATCGAATGGACAATTCATCGAATGGACAATTCATCTAATGGACAATTCATCGAATGGACAATTTATCGAATGCACAACTTATCGAATGAACAATCCATCGAATGACCAGTTTATCGAGTGAACAATATATTGACTGAACAAGTCGTCGAATGAACAATTTATCGAATGAACAATTTATCCAATAAACAATTTATCCAATAAACAATTTATCGAACGAACAATTGACCGATTGGAAACTACGTTAAATTGAAATGGTATCAAATCCATAATTTGAAAATGATCAAGTCGTGGGTTTTTTTCTTATAATTCTTTTCTTTTTTTAAATTATTTAATTAATTTAATTAATTGCCATTATTTCTAATGTACCACCGTACTTGCGGCTTTCTGAGTGCCGATCCTTCTATTCCACCTTACCTTGGAAAATCTTGGGGAAACTGTGGAAAACCCGGGTGATACGGTCGACTACATTCTTACCGAATTGTAATCAATTGGCGTCATCAGAATCTCAGAAAAATTGCCTCTTACTCAGCGATCCATGAAGGGGTGCGTACACGGCTAAGCAGTCTCCCTTAATCGAGCACTGACTTCACCTGAGGTTGTTCAACTTGGGAGATCGCAGGAACCACATAATGGCCTCGAACCAAACGCTGTCGTTTCTATGAAATTCATTAGACTATAACACGCTGAGATGATACAAACCCGGATTCCCTACTATTCCATATATACCACGATTCCACGTACACATCCCGAGATGATATAAATCCATTCTACTATTTCCACGCATCCCACGATTCCACGCACAACAACGAGATGATCAAAATCCGGACCCCCCACTATTCCTTACATACCAATATTCCACACGCCCGGCGATTCCACGCACACATCCCGAGCTGATATAAAGTCATCCTATTGTTTCCACGCGTCCCACGATTCCACGCACCACACCGAAATGATACAAACCCGGACCCCCTACTATTCCATACATAACACGATTCGACGCGCTCGGCGATTCCACGCACAGATCCCGAGATGATACAATGCCACCCTACTATTTTCATGAGTCCCACGATTCCACGCACCATACCGAAATGATACAATCCCACTCCACGTTTCCATACATACCATGATTCCAAGCGCCCGACGATTGCACGCACACATCCCGAGATGATAGAAAGCCACCCTACTATTTGCACAGACCCCTCGATTCCATGCACCACACCAAGATGATACAAGCCCACCCACTGTTTCATACATACCACGATTCTACGTGTCCGACGTTTCCACGCACACGGTAGCACGTCTAAATATCACAGTCAAAATATCACACGACAAAATATCACGAACAAAAAATCACACGCACAAAATATCACCGCGACAAAATATCACCCAACAAAAAATTACCACGACAAAATATCACGTCAACAGTATATCACAGCCAGGCATGAATTTATTGATGCTCACTGTTGTGTGTGTATGCTGAGAGTGTTGTACGTGGGAGAACGGATAACGGTTCGTAGTTACGACAGAGTGGGGATGATTCCTGGTATACACGGACTATTGTGTGTATACCAGGTATATACGGAGTATTGTGTGATCGTGGTGATAATTTAGTATCAATTCGCCTTGACCCTTGATTAATTCTATTGAATTTGAGGTTGTGATGTTGCCGGATATGAAACGTTGATCGAAAGGGAATATTTTAATAAACATGTCGAGGTATTGAAGAACTTAGTTGTTTATTTTGAAGAAAATTACATCGGCAATGCATTGACTCAAACCCACCCTACTATTTCCAGATGCCCAACTATTCAAACGACAACCCAAGAATGACCCGAACCCACTCTACTATTTCCACATACCCAACTATTCAAACAACAACCCAAAAATGACCCGAACCCATCCTGCTATTCCCATATGTCCAACTATTCAAACAACAACCCAAAGATGATCCGAACACACCCTACTATTTGCACGTGCCCAACTATTGAAACAACAATCCAAAGATGACCCGAAGCCATCCTACTATTTCCACATGTCCAACTATTCAAACAACAACCCAAAGATGACCCGAACCCACCCTATTATTTCCACATGCCCAACTATTCAAACAACAATCCAAAGATGGCCCGAACCCACCCTACTATTTCCACATGTCCAACTATTCAAACAATAACCCAAAGATGATCCAAACCTACTCTAATATTTCCATATGTTCGACTATTCAAACAACAACCCAAAGATGACCCAAACCCACCCTACTATTTCCACATGCCCCACTATTCAAACAACCCAAAGATGACCCGAACCCACCCTACTATTTCCACATGTCCAACTATTCAAACAACAACCCAAAGATGACCCGATCCCACCCTACTCTTTCCACATGTCCAACTATTCAAACAACAACCCAAAGATGACCCGAACCCACCCTACTATTTCCACATGCCCAACTATTCATGCAACAACCCTAAGATGGCCCGAACTCACCCTACTATTTCCACATGTCCAACTGTTCAAACAACAACCCAAAGATGACCCGAACCCACCCTACTATTTCCACATGTCCAACTATTCAAACTAAAACCCAAAGATGACCCAAAGGCACCCTACAATTTCCACATGTCCAACTATTCACACAACCCAAGGATGACCCGAACCCACCCTACTATTTCCACATGTCCTACTATTCAAACAACAACCCAAAGATGACCCGAACCCACCCTACTATTTCCACATGTCCTACTATTCAAACAACAACCCAAAGGTGACCCGAACCCATCCTACTATTTCCACATGTCCAACTATTCATAAAGCAACCCAAATATGACCCGAACCCGCCCTACTATTTCCACATGTCCAACTATTCAAACAACAACCCAAAGATGACCCGAACCCACCCTACTATTTCCACATATCCCACTATTCAAACAACTCAAAGATGACCAGAACCCACCCTGCTATTTCCACATGTCCCACTATTCAAAAAACAACCCAAAGATGACCCGAATCCACGCTACTATTTTCACATATCCAACTATTCAAACAACAACCCAAAGATGACCCAAACCCACCCTACTATTTCCACATGTCCAACTATTCAAACAACTCAAAGATGACCCAAACCCACCCTACTATTTCCACATGTCCAACTATTCAAACAATCCAAAGATGAAACGCACCCACCCTACTATTTTCAAATGTCCAACTATTCAAACAACCCAAAGATGACCCGAACCCGCCCTACTATTTCCACATGTCCAACTATTCAAACAACAACCCAAAGATGACCTGAACCCACCCTACTATTTCCACATGTCCAACTATTCAAACAACAACCCAAAGATGACCCGAACCCATCCTACTACATCCACATGTCCACCTATTCAAACAATAACCCTAAGATGACCCGAACCCACTCTACTATTTCCACATGTCCAACTATTCAAGCAACAACCCTAAGATGGCCCGAACTCACCCTACTATTTCCACATGTCCAACTTTTCAGACAACAACCCAAAGATGACTCAAATCTACCCTACTATTTCCACATGTCCAACTATTCAAACAACAACCCAAAGATGGCCTGAACCCACCCTACTATTTTTACATGTCCAACTATTCAAACAACAACCCAAAGATGACCCGAACCCACCCTAATATTTCCACATATCCAACTATTTAAACAACAACCCAAAAATGACCGGAACCCACCCTACTATTTCCACATGACCAACTATCCAAACAACAACCCAAAGATTACCCGAACCCACCCTACTATTTCCATTCGTCCAAGTATTCAAACGACAACCCAAAGATGACCTGAACCCTCCCTACTATTTCCACATGTCCAACTATACAAACAACAACCCAAAGATTACCCGAACCCACCCTACTATTTCCACATGTCCACCTATTTAAACAATACCCCTAAGATGACCCTAACCTACTCTACTATTTCCACGTGTCCAACTATTCAAGCAACAACCCAAAGATGACCCGAACCCGCCCTACTATTTCCACACGTCCAAGTGTTCAAACAACAACCCAAAGATGACCTGAAACCACCCTATTATTTCCACATGTCAAACTATTCAAACAACAACCCAAAGATGACCCGATACCACCCGACTATTTCCACATGACCAATTCCGCATTTGAAAAATTTTGCATTCGAAGAATTGTCTGCATTCGAAGAATAGAATTGTTTGTTCGATGAGTCGTGCATTCGATAAATTGTCCATTCGATGAATTGTCCATTAGATGAATTGTTCATTTGATGAATTGTCCATTCGATGAATTGTCCATTCGATGAATTGTGCATTCGATGAATTGTGCATTCGATGAATTGTCCATTCGATGAATTGTCCATTCGATGAATTGTCCATTCGATGAATTGCCCATTCGATGAATTGCCCATTCGATGAATTGCCCAGTCGATGAATTGTGTTCGATGAATTATCATTCGGTGAATTGCATTCGGTGAATTTTCCGCAAAGCGTAATAATTAAAATATTAATATATAATATATGATATCGCGTGTCTATCTCGCGCGCGTTTTATCTCTTTCTCATTTGTTTTCAATAAATAATGAATGAAAATATCGTATGTATTCTGTATCGCGCGCTATAACACTGTGTTATTCTTTATTTTTTACTAAAAAAAAAAATGAAGTTTTTGTATAAATTTTTCTACAAATATAAGGATGACATTTATATGCCGATCAGTAGAATTTTGGACACGTTTTGTCACCGCTGTGTAATCTCGCTGAATGCCAGTCAATCATCTTCGTAGATACTTGAGATGGCTGCTCCCCTGTGAGACCGTCAGCGCGCGTATTTTGTAGTAATATGCGATAAAATGTGAGGGAAACATAATTTTTTTAATTTTCGTCTTGAATTTAAATTTTATTATTAACTCTGTTTAAGTTATATTAATTTGAATATGAGTGAAGTTTCAGTGCAAGTATAGTGATTCCGAAAAAATTGTGTCCTGTCTTCAGATTTTCCATCAGCTGTCGCTTTTAGTTTTTGACATATCCTTGTTGTTTTGTCCTCCCTTTCTGTACCCTGAATTATCATTCTTTTATTCAAATCAAGAGACGCGGCAGCGGCTCAACGCCAAGTATTAAAAGAAAAAGTCAGCGCGAGCCCTACCGCACTTTTATATACACGAATATGCCGGTTTTGTGACGTCATAGCGTTTTTAAATCGCTCTCACGGACAAACCGTTTGAGTAAAATATCTGAATATTTGTGACGATTTTTTTTCGATTTTTCTCTTTCTATTGGTCTTTGTTGTAAGTAGATCCGTTTAGCCAATCTTGAGATATGATAATTTAATGAATTAAAATCGAATGTTTCGGGATAATCTGTCTTCCTGGAGACAAACGGGCGTAATTCACGCTTGAATAGGTGAGACACATGTCCTTTTGATAAGAATCTTCTACATTTCTCTGCTTTCCGTCACCCAGTCCCGCTGAACGAGGCTTATACCCCCTTTTATCGCGCGCCGCTGAGTGAGAGAGACAACGCGCGAATCTTCGTCCCCTCTCTCTCGCTCGTAGCGCGCTCGCTCTCTTTCTCATTATTATTATTTCTGTTATTTTAGTTAGTTTAGTATTTTAGTTTCTGTTATTTTTTTTATAAAAAAAACTATTATTTTTTTGAGAAATTTTAAGCACATTTTAAGTGTGATCGTAGGGAAATCATTCGTTGTATATTATTATTATAATTAAAATATCGATTTTTTTTACAATCTATTATCTATAGCTCCTTGAAAACTCGAACAAAGCGAATCGTCTAGGAGGTTAACATTTTTGTTCTGAAATGTACTTTGTTTAAAACTATGTGAAAAATTATTCGAAGTTTGCATCACCTATCTTTTTTTATCCTAAAATAAAATAACCTTTTTTCATAGCGCTTGTACTAATTAATTTGTTTCTTCAATGTTTGTACGGAAGCATAATTCAATTAATAAATTTTAAGCGAAGTACAAACATGAGAAAATAGCTAGTTCTATTTTTCGAATTGTTAATTTTAATAAACATTTTTGTTGTTGATTAGACTAATATTTCCCCACGATTATACTATTCTTGAAATGCATTGAATGAATAATAGTTTCCTATGAAAATTTAACAGCAAAATTAAAAGGGACTATCGCTGCAGGAAAAAACATTTTTTGCTTATAATTTAAAAATTAATTTACGTAATCTTTAAACAATTGTTGACATATTTTTCAATGAAAGCATCTGTCAAAACGAAAAATTTGACCCACTTATCCATTCGGTTTGTATGATTTTTCAGAGATTAGTGCATGATTAATAGTAAAAAAAATCCACAGTTCAATTATAAAAAATACAACGAACGATTTCCCCATCATCAAAGTTTTTGATGAAAATGGAAGTAGTTTTTGATAAAAATTCAAGAGTAATATCGAAGGGGGTAGACACTGTGGAGAAAAACATTTTACGCTTAGAATTTGAAAAATTGTTGTATGTAATACTTTGGAAAGGTATTAAAAATGTACGCCAAATATTAAAAAATTGTAACCTTAGTTGTCAAATGACCACCTTACATCCGGATATTACTTTGCAAAAAAATTGATTTTCTTTATAACTATCATTTTCTTTCCATTTCATTGTTAAAACTTGTTTTCCTCGTATAATACTCATTTAGCAGTGTTTGTGCGTCAGTGATGGAAGAAATTACTGTTTAGCTCTGCGATTGGTTTTTGTCATATGGAGGAAGTTACTCAACTTATGTCAAAAAAAATCTGATTAATCATTGTTCCCGAATGAGAATTTTTTTTACCTCTATAGGACAGTTGGTGAGTATGGCCGTTTTTCAAAAAGAAGTGAAATCAATCGCAAAAAACTTTAAAAAAGTAAAAAAAGAACGCCAAGTATTAAAAGACGCGACCTTAGTTATAAAATAACCATTCAATATTTTTTCTCTTATTATATTACAATTTTTACACCTCGAAAAAACCAAACAAAAAATGTTTATACTTAATTTCCAAAAAAATAAGTAAATATCAGCATCCATTTCTCGTCCGTTATACTGAAAAGGGTACTTCACCCCAAAAACAATGAACAAACATACTAGAAAAATTTTGGCATTCATTATCGAATAAAAACCTATTTACATGTTTTATTTTGTTTTTGTCTTGATATGTGATGAGTACATAGAAAAAAGATCTAGTTGTAAATTGTTGCCGATGATTGAAAAAAAAAATGAAATCATTTCAACGTAGCCAAGAATGGTGAATGAATTACGAGTTTCGGAATGGAATCATGTACATCTTGAAGATTGACCTGCTAGAGGTTTTTGTCATCTCAAGGGCTTCAAAAAAAAATTCTGCGGATATAAAGAAAATGTTATTCTGCTTTTATGCTCGCTAAGCACTAAGAATGTACAACACAATTCTACAGAGAATAATACAAAAAACAATTACATATAAATGCGCAAATACGTGTACAAATGCACGCGTTGTATTTACACGTATGTACCGCACTAATTCACTGCAAATACTACACACAAACTTGGCGTGCATGGTTTTCAAATTACAGCTCGAGAAGAGACAGTTGATTAAATATGCTATCCACATCAATATTCAACCAGTTCTTCTATCAATAGTGAAAGAAGTCCGATCCGTGGATAGAACGGGAGAGTACCGATTAATGATTCGATCAACAAAATACATGACTAGGTTGTACAGATTAGGAATAAAAATTGATGAAAAGGACGAATGGATAATAAAATGAGATGAACTGTAAAGATGGATGAATGAAATGGGTGAACAGTAGATAGTTGAACAGTATATATCGATGAACGAATCGAATAATTGAATCGATAAAATGATGAATGGATGTAATGAATGGAGAGTTGGATTGTACAAATAAAAGAAATGGCAAAATAAGATAAATGGATCGATGAACGGGATGCCTTTATGAATGGACTGGCCCACCGGCTAAATAGAATTGATTCATTGATTGATGATTGATTGAGTTCAGTGAATAAAATAATGGATCGAATCGTCAGACGGATAGAAAAAAATGAATGGATGGGATGACGGAATAAGATGTACGCACGGAACTTGAACCGCTTATACGTCTTAATTCTGAACCCATCTATCCGTTCTACCGTACACTCATTTTTTAAACGTACGGATAGACGATTAGATAGGCTACATGAATAGATGGTTAGGATGAACGAAGAAATAAATAGGCGAGAAAATGAATTCATGGGTGGACTTTATGCCATAAGCAAACTGTAGAATTTTCAACACACTTTAAAACATGTAGAAATCGGCTACAACGCATCTATAGTTTGCTTATGGCGTTAAGCACAGAAGACACTCAATGTGTGTTTGAATAACACACTTGGTTTTTACAGTGATTTGAATTCGCTCAATATACAGATGGATGGAGCGTTCCTTCACTGAGCTGTAATTTGAAAACCATGCACGCCAAGTTTGTGTGTAGTATTTGCAGTGAATTAGTGCGGTACATACGTGTAAATACAACGCGTGCATTTGTACACGTATTTGCGCATTTATATGTAATTGTTTTTTGTATTATTCTCTGTGGAAATGTGTTGTACATTCTTAGTGCTTAGCGAGCATAAAAGCAGAATAACATTTTCTTTATATCCGCAGAATTTTTTTTTGAAGCCCTTGAGGTGACAAAAACCTCTAGCAGGTCAATCTTCAAGATGTACATGATTCCATTCCGAAACTCGTAATTCATTCACCATTCTTGACTACGTTCAAATGATTTCATTTTTTTTTTCAATCATCGGCAACAATTTACAACTAGATCTTTTTTCTATGTACTCATCACATATCAAGACAAAAACAAAATAAAACATGTAAATAGGTTTTTATTCGATAATGAATGCTAAAATTTTTCTAGTATGTTTGTTCATTGTTTTTGGGGTGAAGTACCCTTTTCAGTATTACGGAAGAGAAATGGATGTTGATATTTACTTATTTTATTGGAAATTAAGTATAAACATTTTTTGTTTGGTTTTTTCGAGGTGTAAAAATTGTAATATAATAACAGAAAAAATATTGAATGGTTATTTTATAACTAAGGTCGCGTCTTTTAATACTTGGTGTTCTTTTTTTACTTTTTAAAAGTTTTTTGCGATTTATATATATATATATATATATATATATATATATATATATATATATATATATATATACATGAGAAAGATGCATCGAGGATAAGTAATATACTACTAACCCTTTTAACAACTTTACCTAACTCAAACTCGAATTTCATATTTCAATTGCACTTACATACATACTCTTTTTCTAGACAATAATGTGCGAAAACAAAAAGGCATCGAACCAATAATGAGCAGATGAAGTGTTCCTTTTGGATTCATTGGAACAGTTAGCAAAAGCCCTTTTGGGACTTTGACCACCGACGACGCCGAGTATTTCAACACCGAGATCGATAAACTATATCGAGATCAGAAGAAGATGACTGTCCTTGCAAGAAACCAAACCCACATTATAAGATCAGAATTGCACGATATCGCTGAAAGATTAAGCGAATTGGAAAAGGAACATAAAGCAAAATGGAATAATCTGGCGGATATGGTTCACAATGCAACAGACGTCATAATGTATACGCAACACCTGATGGAATGGCGAAATAGCATAGGAAACATCGCTGAAACATACCTTGAGAGCCTTCGCGCCATCGTGAACGCAATCCACTTCATCAAATTGGGAATTTTACACCCGGAACTTCTAAACCCCGTCACACTGGATCTCATCATCAAGAGCTTCACAGAAACACACCACAGATACTTATTCCCGATTCCTCTCGACGAAATTCATTCCGGAACCTTGTCAAAAATTTCCCGTGTATCAGCCTCCTACCATGATAAAACATAATCATCGTGATGCACATTCCTTTACTGGAACCAACTAAATTCCTTCTCTGCAAACTTCACCCCTGTCCTATACTACAACAATTTGGAAACAGTAGCCAAGGAGCAGCATATGTTCAGCCCAGAGCATCGCACATAATTATCTCAAGAGAAATGGATAAGTACACACTTATCCCTGAAAACGACCCTCCTAGATGCCAACATCTCCGCAGTTATCAAATCTGCACACCTAGCTATCCTATTTACGAAGTATCAGCCCATCTAAACTGTGAATAATTACTATTAACGGACGGAGGACGCCAATCATACGAAGACTGCGAAATCAGGGTCGTAAAGAAACAAACACCATACTGGAAACAATTGGACACCATGTCTGGTTGGCTATTTTCGTTACCTGAACCTGAAAGAATACAAATCCTATGCGACCACGAAGCAGCTATTGTTATCGAAATAAAAGAAACCGGAATCCTGAAATTGAAACCAGGATGCATCGCTAAGACACACTACGTAACAATCTCGGGAAGTCAAACACTCGAAGGGACCATTCGAGAAACATACATACCTACATCGAATCTTAACATAAACCAGCTCGTCCCCAATGTATCACACTACAAGCCGCTGCAGGATACCGACACTACAAAATACATACGCTCGGTCATATCTCGAAATTCGGCTGGAATCCCCATCTTCGACGCTAGTCTAAGAGAGATAGAACAAGAACTCTTAGAAATTGCCGCCCATAAACGAGAACAACAAGGACAAGCCTTATACACAACGATGACCATATACGGAGAGATTCTTCTGGCCATGGGTTTACTGACCTACATTTTATGGGGATCCTTCCTTCTCTGTGCCTATAAACTTTGCGCCATATGCCAAGGACCCGCACCACCACTTGAATACGATGACGACAACCCGCCTGAGGAAGAAGAAAAAGAACCTGCTAATAAAAAAGCAGAAACCACCTACGATACATCCCCTCGTCAGCCCAACCCCGTTTTCGTTCACGAAATCTCCACACAAACTGCTGTCTGAACATTAAGTTCATTTTATACACACTGAATTAATCAATTACTGCTACACACTCCAGACTTCTACTTATTATCTTAATCAATTATTATTACATACACGCTTTAATCAATTATCGCTACAATCTATCTTAACCAATTATTATCACTACCATACAGTTTTTATTATTATTACTATTATCATGCAAAATTTTATCATATATTAACACTAGACATAAGAAAAATTTATGCATATCGAATTACTCGATTACCTTTTTTTTTATTAACTCGTGAATGAAACGATAAAGTATCTATACTTACCTGTTACACCTGCTATCAAACACCTTCACCGTATTACACTTCGTGAACACACCTCAAATTTAATAATGGCACAGGCATCTCAAATGCAAATTAAAATTGCATCTACGAAAAATCAAGACGCCGGTCAAAAGCAATCAGCGTCGTCGAAAAAAAAGATCAATCAACAAGGTTATTGTTGGATCTGTATGGTCTCCTACATTTCATTATGCAAGGAAAAGACCACTACCATCGCTATTTTTGTCGTCTAAAGCCAGTAAAAAAGGTATACAAATTTTATTATACGGTCACAATTTTTTTTCTTTTCCTTTTCTTTCTTATACACCTGAACTACCCCTAAATATTTTATACCTATCCTATATTCCTACCTAAGATACGAAATCCATTTCAGGCAACGAAAAACAAAATTTAACTATTTTAATATTTACCATTTAAGCATATCTTCTATTTAAAAATATTCAATATGCATAAATTGGTAGCCACCGAGGACGGTGTCTCATCTAAGTGGGGAGTTGCCACAACCGACGTAAAATTTTGTTTTCTTTCCTTTTAGTAATACGCACTAACAATGAAAACTCGAGCCTTTGCGCGTCTTCATTCATAAAACACGCAACTCAACGTCTTATAGTAGCTCTTACAAGGAAACCTTCCCAGGTGTACCCCGCCGATTTTGTTCCGCTTGGAATATGTTATTCTACATTGAAATCTAAGAGATACCTATTTTTTTTTGCGGAAACTCATATTTAAGGGGTGAAACACACCCCTAAAGTTGAGGTCTCCCAGGGGAGGTTGTTCAGTTCCATATATATGCAGAAAAGGGGGCAAAATCAAACCAATAGCATTCAATACTTCATAAAAAGTTATGACTACTCGATTTTTTTCAGCCCTGGGGGGGGGGGGGGTGAATAAGCCGAAGTTATAGGGGTTGAAAATAAAAAAAACGTTATAACAAACAGAATATGCTCGATATGGAAATGAAAAAAATTGCATAATTAACAGTTTCAAAAGTTAAGAGATACATGTTTTTGCATTTTTTGAGAAAATGCATCCTTAAGGGTGTACTACTCTTACATCCGAATACCTTTAATTTCTGTAGATACGTATTTTTTTAAGTATCTATCTGCTAGAAAATATTCTTTTGGATATATTAATATATTTTGGATATATTAATGGATATAAGATTGTTATCAACATAAAAAAAAAAATCCCTTGAAAAAAATTGCGATTTCGTCTTCGTTATATATAATAATCGTTACAGCATATGATTTAGGCATCGCAGATAATGAAAATTCTTTTCAATCACATTGTTACCATATTAATATTTCTAATTATTGTATCATTGTTTTTATTATATTTTATATGCTGTATTTTGTACAGATGTATTTTTGATTGACAAATTAAATTATTCATTACATTCTTTACAATAGTGGAAATCGTCAAAAAAGTGTTGGAAACATAATGATTTTTTACACCATGAACACCTAACAACATTAAGCACACCTTTGTATTTAACGTGCTGTCTCCGCCTATTGGCTACAACACGGCACCCAAGTGCGTGGGGCAGAGATCACGCCCTGCCAGCGCACTATCGTTCAACAGCTCCCAATTTACACCTGGCTGCCCCGGGTGAACCCTTGGTCCGGGCTTGACTTTCTAGCCCACTACTACTAGACACTACTACAGAACGACTAGGGTAGTCGGTCTGTAAGACGTTTGAGGTGTCGGGCCACCTACGGGTGAGGTACTAGTATCCGAGTCTTGCAGAGGGTAGACCACATGGCGGCTACCCATAAAACTCGCATGGTTATCAGATTCGTCTATGACCTCTAGAGTTAGAGCAAAGTAGCGACTGACGAGTAGAGAGATGTGGTAGAGGTAACGCGAAAGTGTCCTCGACCGTGACTCGTCGCGGTTGCAGAGGTAGCTTTGCTAATAACGAGTACTGGGGGGAGGGGGAGCCCCACGAACTTGCCACTCGTGCCCCCTCAACTGGTGACGGTCTCTCAGGGAACACCTAACAACAGCAATATTTTGACATCCGGGTACATCACAATGCGCTTTGCAAGTTTTAAAACTAAAATCTACAGGATTTTCAAAATTCTCCGGTCGCCATTCATTATAACCGCTTTTGGACCATGAATACCTAAATAAGTTTACATATCGTAGAGATGATAATTGGTTGTGAACAAGTGACTGAAGCTTAATTATATTATTTCGGAAATGCAAATTTAAATCATAATCCATTAATATGACATTGTCAGAAAAATGTTTCACATAATTTTTCCATATCCTGAAGCCAAAAACATCCAAAGGTTGAATCTTTCCCGTTGTACTCTGCAGTATTTTTCTTAATTTTATATTTTTGTCCCGAGGTTTGTAAAATTGTATTTCCTCATTAAATTAATTATACACCAATCATTATTCAATCTTTTATATTTTAACAAGCGTTTTATATCTCTAATATCATCAATGATGTTTTACAATTAAATTTATCCGACTTATCTTATTCCATACGCAAGTCCGGTTCTCGTTGGCTCTTTTCACCCCGATATCCAACGTCGATTTATTCTTCTTTACAACAGATTCGAGCCTTCCCGTGTTGGAATGGCCAGTTCCAACGACCGGAGAAAATCGTGATGAATAATGAGTAAGCGTTGATCGCAACTTCTGCTCGTTGATCGCGATGTACCTCAGTGGAAGGATCCGGGGCGAAAGAGAGAGAGTTCCACAATCCACCTCGCTAGGTAGACCGCAGTAGTGGTAGTAGGAGGGGAGAAATACATCAATCGTAGATCGATAACTCGAAATTCGGGCTCGAAGTATGGCGCGAATATTCGACGGTGAAATAAGCATGTTACAGGTTTCGCTTCGTCAACAGCTCGAGGGCAATGTCCAGTCCAGGAGACAATTAATAAAATACTGTTTGAACCAACTTGGGGGAAGAAGACATTTTGTAGCCAGGTTTAATATGTTCTGAAAGAATGAATTGATTTTTCAATTTGCTTCGTTGCAAGAAATAAACAGTATCTTCTGTGTCAATATAACGAATTCTCTAAAAAAATAATTTTTATTATTGCCTGAAGTGAATTTTCCAGATTTCGATACTTCTATGTAAACGTTTTCTGGTCTGTATAGTGACGATTCCACTATTGGACCAAATTTACCACTTGGTTCATTTAAAACCAGGAATAACGGAGAAAGAAGCCTTCCATCACCTGCTATCGTATAACTATGTGTTGTAGAAGCAATTGATTGTACAAGGCATTCAACAAGTTTCTCTCCTTCAACAGCTAATGTTCTTCCAGAATGCATTTCTAATTGGAAACCACTTTGGTCCGAATTGTAGACATTCGATAACCCATATTCTTCTATATCGTTCTTCGCTTCAGAAACAAATTGTTCAGCAAGCTTTCGCAGATTGTCTGCATTTTCAATACTTTTTTTTGTGATAAATTTACTAATTTTTCTGGAAACAATCCTATGAGCTTTCTTAAATGAGTGTACCCACTTGTCTGATGCCTTAAAACGGACATCTTCATGACCGATTTCTTTTTGTGCTTGCATTGCCCATTTTTTCAAGTCGATGCCATGTACCACAAGACCAGCATTAACGGCAGCTTTAAAATTGGCTAAAGTTTACTCGCTAATTCTAGCTATGTTTTCTTTATAAATTATACCTTTATTTAAATATTTAGCCCATCTTTTTAATTGAGTCACTGATTGTACTTTTCTAAATTTTTGTTTAACGCTTGATAGGCTCAAATTTTTAGTTTTGCCACTTCTGCAATAGTTGACTGCCCTCGATTTATACTCGTACGAAACAGATTCATCATCTGTAGTACAAACATCCGGGGGTAGTACCGAATCATTGATTGCCAATCCCCATTCTTCGTCTTCTACTATTTTCATATCCCAATCTTTGTAAGGTTCTTGGAAATATAATGAATCTTCTACGATTGTTTCGACGCCCATGTAATCTTGCATAGCATTCGTTAATATATTTTCAATGCTTTCTTTTAATTGTATTCCATCATTATTTATAGGGCTTTCAGGTATATTTAGGGCTTGAAAATGTACCAAAACTAATCGTATCACATTAAGCGGATTCACTTTCATTTTTGATAATAAATACACTTGATTTCTTAACTTATGAAACTTTTAACAATTTTTGATTGCAAACAAAACACAGAGTTATACACGCCTTTGATTGTTGATATTATTTTATCATGAAATAAATTCCTTCTAACTCACACTTTTCGAATTGAAGCAATTTCTGAAGAACGCGACTTATAAGCGTAACACAGGCCATCATATGTCAAATAAGAGAGGCATAGGAAGATAACAGTTATATATTTCTTATCAAAGTATTTTGAAACTTCTTTCAATGATAGGTGAAGTAGAATATCAACTCGGAGAATCAGATACCTAATAAGCAAGGCTAACGAACATATACAAAGTAAAGTTCGAAATGATAAAAGATATCATTTCATTTACTGCTACGTGATTGTAACAACAAACATCACGTGTATAACAAACTTCTTTTCCTCTAACAAAACGAGAACGAATTTAGTCGATTTTATCACCAGTTTTTTGATAATAAAAAATAAAGAAATAAAAATAAAAATAAACCCTCCATAGCAAAATAGTGACACACATGCAAATTAATAATCTTTTTAAAATTTTGTTTCAGACAATAATTACGGCTAGAATCGCACACATCGATTTTTTATAGGACATTTTCAATGATAGAAATTTCAATGATAGAAAAAAAAACAGTGTACAAAATGAAAATAACGTTAAGAGTTCATCCTCTATTCTTTAAGAGTGATTTAATGAAACATCAAAAACTCGGTTGAAACAAAATCGCGAAAAAAGCTACTTTTCGATCTCTCAAGAAAAGAATTTTCATTACCTGTAATGCCAGAATCATATGTTCTACCGATTATTATAATCTATCGATTATTTTCAAGGGATTTTTTTTTATGTTGATAACAATCTTTTTAAACAATTTCACGATATGTTCTATATCCAAAAGAATATTTTCTAGCAGATAGATACTTAAAAAAATACATATCTACAGAAATTAAAGGTATTCGGATATAAGTGTAGTACACCCTTAAGGATGGATTTTTTCAAAAAATGCAAAAACATGTATGTCTTAACTTTTGAAACTGTTAATTATGCAATTTTTTTCATTTCCATATCGAGCATATTCTGTTTGTTATAACGTTTTTTTTATTTTCAACCCCTATAACTTCGGCTTATTCACCCCCTCAGGGCTGAAAAAAATCGAGTAGTCATAACTTTTTATGAAGCATTGAATGCAATTGGTTTGATTTTGCCCCCTTCTCTGCATATATATGGAACTGAACAACCTCCCCTGGGAGACCTCAACTTTAGCGGTGTGTTTTACCCCTTAAATATGAGTTTCCGCAAAAAAAAAATAGGTATCTCTTAGATTTGAATGTAGAATAACATACTCCAAGCGGAACAAAATCGGCGGGGTACACCTGGGAAGGTTTCCTTGTTAGTATTTAGGTCATTCTGACACACGCCACACACACAGATGTATCACTTACTCGACTTCCTGTAAGCACCAACAAACCGGCGAGTGCTCCCCTCGGCCGAAGCGCATCGGTCATAAATCTAAGGCCCTAGCAACAGCCCTCCTGCCTATGCACAGAAAACGCCGCATCTATTCCCCCTGCTCTAACTTCTAAGAAGCAAAGGCTTAAAAACAACTCCAAATAAGGAAGTTTCCTACATTCTTTGCCGAATCTGGCCCTATAAAAGGCGCGCTTTTCCATCGCGCGGCGCATTCCGTTCCGTACCTAGAGTCGCGTCTATACTGTTAGCAGTAGTTTGGTTGTCATTCGGTTAGCCGTGTTATATATTTTATCTCTGGTCGAACTCCGGGTCTTCTGTAGAAGAGAGCGAGTCGAGCTCAGAAGTCAAAGTCATAAAGAATTAAAATCAAGATTCGGACTTAGAATATTTTCCGATTTATTTCATTTAATTCAGATTTAGACTTAGAATATTTTCAATCATTTCGCGTAACTCAACAAAGGACAAGTAAGCTACGACCAATCAAAGATTTCCAAAGACACCTCTCCGGTAAAGTACTTAATATTTTATTATACCAAGTTTGTATTCACCAATTGTATTTTACTAACATTATATTTTGTACTACGAATATATAGAGAATCCTAGATCTCTCTACCTATTCTTATTGTATTTTTACTAACATTTTATTTTCATTAGAGTGTATAAAGAATCCTAGATCTCTTTATTCACAACCTTTAACACCCTTTCCTCAGTCGCAACCAGATAAAGCAAGACTTCTCGAGGTCTATCAGTGTGCGCCCACCATACTCCTAGGAGTATATCTATATAAACGCTCTGCATGGAAAAGTCTATGGGACATAGCGTTTGCCGCTCGACGCTTAAACACCCAAACCTTTCCTTCACGCCCCTCCGGTCGTGACAATAACAATCTTCTTAAACAATTTCACGATATGTTCTATATCCAAAAGAATATTTTCTAGCAGATAGATACTTAAAAAAAATACGTATCTACAGAAATTAAAGGTATTCGGCTGTAAGGGTAGTACACCCTTAAGGATGCATTTTTTCGCAAAATGCAAAAACATGTATGTCTTAACTTTTGCAACTGTTAATTATGCAATTATTTTCACTTCCATATCGAGCATATTCTATTTGTTATGTTTTTTTAATTTTCAACCCCTATAACTTCGACTTATTCACCCCCTCAGGGTTGAAAAAAATTGAGTAGTCATAACTTTTTATGAAGCACTGAATGCAATTGGTTTGATTTTGCCTCCTTGTCTGCATATATATGGAACTGATTAACCTCCCCTAGGAGACGTCAACATTAGGGGTGTGTTTCACCCCTTAAATCAAGAGACTTGGTTGAGTCTCGGGACAAGTACATTGACAGCTCTGTCGTCTGCTGGCCCGAGGCTCGCCGAGACCATATTTTCTCCTAACAAAACTTTTCGCTGTGGTGGGGGTAAAATCGGCATGTCATTTCGTTTATTTACGAAGCTCATGAGTCATTTGAGGCCTTGAAAATTGAATTGGAGATTAATGAACAAATTATCTTTCGAATGAGCCCGAAATCAGCATGATTCGTGGCGTAATTCCTGAGAAAAAACTTTGCATGGGCTTGAGATTATGCAAAAGTTACTAACACATTTTAGAACTTGACATATCTGTATACGCGTACTGACCGCTACAGACATAGGCTTCTTGTCCCCTGTGATCACCAATCCCCGGTGAGAGAATTCTTGTTCCAATCAATAAGCGATGAGAAAATTCCTGGGCCAATTACATTAAAGCTACGAAATAACTTGCGCGACGTACTTTAAAACGCGCTAAGTGCGGAACAATTTGAACAGAATATTTGTTTGATATATATATAAAATAGCAAAAATCCCCTCCCGTGGGAAAAAACCTGGATAAGTACATTGGTGGTCCCTCGTTTCCCTATGATATCACAAAAAATCCAAAACCCCACTTAAATTTTTTCTTTTATGTTTACTAATTTTATTCATATCCCGGAGGGAAACCAACTATATAGATCACGAAATATCCGGCCAAAAAACCAGACTTCACAATAAATGTAACTTTGAATTTATTTCCACGGAACAAAACAGGAATCAAAACATTAAAAAATCAGCGGTATCAAGATGAGAAAAATACCTCTTATAATTGGTGTGTAAGAAGTATCAATAGCCTAGAAAAAAATGAAAAAAGATCGACATCTAAGTTACATGTAACAGTAAAATTTATGATATCAGTACTAGGATAAGTATTTCTTTGGTGACTGAGAAGATATCAATATGGACGTACCGGCAACGTAGGGCATGCAGTTAGTGCATTGCTTCTGGGATCTCCTAAGTCGAGTAGCTACTTTTGTTTTGGCTATGGCGCGACCAATGTTGCCAAATAGTATTTACTTACGTAACCTAATGAAACAACATTGCCTGCGCCGTGGCTAAAATAACGAAAAACAAGCAGGAACAGGAAGTTTCGCATAAGACCCCGTGCTTTTGTAATGTTAAAAAAAAACTTTAATTTATGTCTGTACATGATAGCACAGATTTGTTTGATTAGTAATAATTTGATGAACGTTCACCATCGTACGTTGAGTGTATACGCACAGAGTACTTGTCCGGCCCATAACTTTTTATTATATATTATAAATATTTTATTATATTATTATAAATTTCTGACGGCGAAAAGCAACGCATGCAACGAAAAGCACCTCCAATTTGATTTTCACTTGAATAAGCAATTTTAATAAAAAGTAATAGAATGAAATGAATTTAGTTGTATTAGTCACATTAGCTTTGAGCAAATTTTGATACCATCAAAACCAGAGCGACTGTAGAGGAAAGCCTTTGGAATAACATTTTTTCAATTTATTATGCCATAATCAGAGCTAAAAAGTGGAAATACTTAGCACACATGTCTCCTCTTCACAAAATGTTCAAAGTTTGTAGATATCGGCTACATTCCAATGATACAAATTTTGATACTATCAGAAGAAGAAGAGCACCCGAAGACTTTCTGAAACAACTTTTTAAATTTATTATGCCACAACTAAAGTGGAAATGTGAAAAACATAGTGCACTTTAAGCCCAACAAAGTTGAGAAAATTTGGATGTATCTATTACGTTCCGAGGACAGAAATTTTAATCCAATCCAAAAATGAGCAGCCGAAGACTTTTTGTAATAAATTTTTCAATTCATAACGCACAGAGACAGAAAGTGGAAGTACTTGGTGCACATGTCGCTTCATAAAATGTTAAAAGTTTGTAGGTATCGGCTACATTCCCATGATACAAATTTTGATATTTCTAACAATAATGGCCGTGAAAGCCTCAAAACTAGAACTTACAGATATTTTAATATTATCTTTGAATTTTGAAAAGTTCAGAAAGTATGTTATGGACATTTTAAAACAATAAATTCAATAAAACGGGCAAACTTAGATCAGTACTATGCTCAAGAAAATGGATCGAGTTAAGTTGTACCAGTAGCATTATCTTCGTGCAAATTTTCGTACCATCACAACCAGAGCATCCGTAGAGCAAATTTTTTAAAAATATTTTTCAATTCATTATGCCACAATAGGAGCCAAAAAGTAGAAATACTGAGCACACATGTTGCTCCAGGAAATTTCCAAAGTTTGTAAGTATACGTTGCGTTCCAATGAAACAAATTTTTATACTTTCAGAAAATAAGGAACCAAAGACTTTCTGACAATTTTTTGAATTAATCATGCTACATCTCAAGCATACCACACATTGGGCTCAATAAAGTTTATGAATTTTGCATGTAGCCATTACTTTTCAAAGCCAAATTTTAATCCCATCCAAAAATGAACAACTGAAGAATTTTCATAGTAAAATTTTCAAGTCCTAATAATGCCACTATTTGATCCAAAAAGCGGAAATATTGGGCACACTTGTCACTTCACAGATATTTCAAAGTCTGTACGTATCTGTTGCAATTCAATGATAGAAATTTTGAAAATATCAGTAAAAACACATCAGAAGACTTTCTGAAACAATTTTTCAAAATTTATTATGCTACAATTAAAGTGGGGAAGTGAAAAAATATAGCTCAATAGAGCTGAATGAAATTCTGAAATTTTGCATATATTCATGGCGTTCCGAAGACAATAATTTTAATCCCATTGACAAATGAGCAACCGCAGAATTTTTATAACAAAATTTTTAATTCATAATGCCATAATCGGAGCCAAAAAGTGGAAATACTTGGTACATTTGTTGCTTTATAGAATTTCCAAAGTCTGTAGGTATCCATTGCAATCCAATGATACAAATTTTGATAATATCAGTAAAAAAACATAAGAAGACTTCCTGAAACAATTTTTCAAAATTCATTATGCTACAACTAAATTAGGGAATTGAACAAATGTAGCGCACATTGGGCCCAACAAAATTATGAAATTTTACATGTATGCATGGCATTCTGAAGCCAGCAATTCTTAACCCATCGACAAATGAGCAATCGAAGAATTTTCATAACAAAATTTTCAATTTCTAATGCCATAATCGAAACCAAAAACGGAAAATAATTGGCACATCTATCGCTTCACAAAATTTTCAAAGTCTGTAGGTATCCATTGCAATTCAATTATATAAATTTTGATAATATCAGTAAAAACACATCGGAAGACTTCCTGAGACAATTGTTTAAAATTCATTATGCTACAACTAAAGCGGGGATGTGAGAAAATATAGAGCATATTGAGCCAAAAAAAATTCTAAAAGTTTGCATATATCCATGGTATTCCGAAGACAATATTTTTGATCCCATTGACAAATAAGCAACCGAAGAATTTTCATAACAAAATCTTCAATTCATAATGCTAAAATCGGAGGCAAAAAGTAGAAATACTTGGTACATTTGTCACTTCACACAATTTCCAAGGTCTGTAGGCATTCGTTGCAATCCAAAGAAATAAATTTTGGTAATGTCAGAAAAAACACATCGGAAGACTTTCTGAAATAATTTTTTAAAATACATTATGCTACAACTAAAGCGGGGATTTGAAAAAATATAGAGCATATTGAGCCGAACAAAATTCTGAAATTTTGCATATATCCATGGTGTTCTGAAGACAATATTTTTGATCCCATTGACAAATGAGCAACCAAAGAATTTTCATAACAAAATGTTCAATTCATAAGGCTAGAATGGGAGCCAAAAAGTGGAAATACTTGGTACATTTGTCGCTTCACAGAATTTCCAGAGTCTGTAGGTATTCGTTGTAATTCATAGATACAAATTTTGATAATACCAGGATATGGAGTATATACCGCCATAGTCTTTTGACATAAAGATATATTATACGAGCCATTTTGACATAAAGATATATCGTTGCTTACTACGGTTATCATCCAGATGCATCCATATATATCCAGATGCAGGTTGACAGTGTATTTGTCTATTAATTCATCAAACGCGAGATGATTCTACACCATATTTTGGATAGAAAAACGACGTCGAAAATCTTTTGAAATGGACCAACAATTATCATGCAAGGAACATATATGATGTACAAATCTTATTATGGTAAGCGAGGAACATTTTATAATAAAGAGGAAAGGGACCAATAAAATAAATTGTCAACGGTGTAGAGTTGACAAAAATATTTATTAGACATTGCTCAAAACTCGGCATGATAATAACAAACTTTGCCATATACATTTTTTTGACACTCATTATTAGTTTTATAGAGTTTCTTTTCCAAATTTACATCGATTCACACCAATCAAGATTAACAGTTCAAAGTACACCATTTCATAGTTATCAAAGAAACGAAAAGAATGACTTCTCAAGAAATCTTATACGAGGAACATTTAATCGCGAAAGAGAAAAGAGATCGCTTTCGTTTCCGTCGTAGAGTTAAGTGTTTAAAATAAAAACTGCAGGGTTAACAATAATAAAAAAATATATATTCATTTCAGCACTTTTCGAAGGTTGATTAAAAGCACTTCACTATTTTCACACCATCACTTTCTTATTATTACTGCAACCAAGAGTCGATCGAACCTAACCACGATATTTATAACCTCACAACTGTTCGTGAAAAAACATTAATATTTTCAATACTGTTTAAGCCACGAAATTCTAATTAGTCGCGATCGAAAGGGGAAAAAATAATATATCTTTCTTCAACCAAAGTTCCAAATTTATAATGGACATCACACATTTTTTCTAGCCTGACACAAACGAAGAATAATAGACAAGTGGCGAATAAACACGTAAAAACGTTTCAACGATTATAAGTATTATTTAACCAAACTCACACATCCCGCACTGTTTTTACGAAACTCCGATTAAACTTTAATATCGCTGACGACGACTTTCCAATAATTTCGACACTTAGTCCAAGTGCCCGTCAAACGGTTATTGTTTAACTAAACTCACACATCCCGCACTGTTTTTACGAAACTTCGATCAAACTTGCAAACCTCAAAAAATACCTTAATAAATACTATTATCACTTATCACTTAACCCGATTGATTTTTCCGAATTTTGTCACTGATTCCCGATTTTACGACGAATGCGCGTTAAAACGGTTATTTATTACTGTTTATAACCAAACTCTTCCACACGTCCTGCACTGTTTTCATCATTTATTTTTTGAATTCCGTTTCACACAGATTCACACATTGCGCATGACTCGTTTCATTGCGCAGTTGCGTGTTGCCCATCATTATGCGCATGCGCACTTGTTCACATCAAAATGATGAGACCCAACGAACACGACCACAGATCACACACCTTTAATGGTATTATCACAGATACAGACACTAACCAATCAGAAACTCGAGAGGCTTCAAGAGGTCTTTGATGGTGTTATTACAGATACAGACACCAACCAATCAGAAACTCGAGAGGCTTCAAGAGGCCTTTGATGGTGTTGTAAACAGACACGTCGAAATCCTTCACACAATGATAGAAAAATTGATAATTTTGACCTGTGCAAAGTTTTGTCTCAGCAATTACGCCACCGATCATGCTGATTTTGGGCTCAATCGAAAGCATTTTTGACAAATAGTCTCCAGTCCAATTTTCGTTATATCAAACGACTCCTGAGCTTCGTAATTAAACGAAAAGACATGCCAATTTTACCCCCACCACCGCGAATCGTTTTATTCAGAGAAAGTATAGACTCGGTGAGCCTCGGGCCAGCAGACGACAGAGCTGTCAATGTACTTGTCCCGAGTCTCGACCGAGTCTCTTGATAAACGCCGCATTTCTACAACCACATCGTTGTTTCAACGTCTCCTTAGAAAAACATACTTGATTGACATTCATAAAGCATTCTCTCTCATCGCAAAGTTTAGAAGCGAACCACGCGTAACATAACATATTACCAAATATTGGCGCGGATAATTGATGATGAAAAATCGAATGTATTTTTATGCAGTCTTCTCAGAAAGTTATTTCTTTTTTTTTACCGTTTTTACCCCTAAATGTTCCAGGATTCGGTTATACGTCAACTGGTACTGGCAACTTGGAAAGAGAATATACGAATGTAAATTTATTATACGCGCCGTTAAACAGATTATTTCATTTGAGGTAGACAAATAAGAATTCTTGACTTACCTGTTTAATCAGTGTTTATAACAAAATCCTTGTCCTATTGATGAATGAGAGCTCGAGTTTGGAGTCGGAACTTATCTGCCGCAGCAAGAATTTCCTCTTGTGTAGCTGTCTCTTTTTCCGACACAAATCTTGTAATTTTCCTCTGACGAATCTTATGCCTTTGTTTAAAGTCGATGACCCACGATTCGGAGACTTTCAATTCCAACTCTGGAAATTGACTGGTAGCAGCAAGTGCCCATTGTTGCAACTTTCTTGTGGTGATTTGCTGGTTACAGAATCGCGCTTCTATGAAGCGATCATATGTCCACGAATCAATTGTATTGTATTTATCCTTTCGTGTTCCACCATTTTTAATACGTTGTTCCCAAATTTTCAAATCTCGCATATGCTTCAAGCGAGATGCTCCTTTCGATTGCAAACATTTTAAACTCCACGTTGGATGCGCTTTGGCAAGATTAACCACCATTATTTTGTAGTCGAGTGAAACGTAATCTGGATCCTCTATCATTTTTTTTCATCGGGTTCATACTCATCACTTGACGATGATCTAGCACCCTCCAACATTTGATATTCTTCTTCTTGGTCGATTTCTTCGCGCCAGATCAACTCTTCGTCGCATATAAACTGATACTCCAATAAAACTTCCACTACTTTCTCGTATATTTTATTTCCCATTCGAATGTGTTCTTCGGTTATCACTTCGGAACTTTCTGATGAGATTAGATTTTCTTCGGCCAAAAGATGTAAACTATAATCCATCGCCGTCTTCAATCGTTGCTTCGACACTTCGCTGTGGATGCTATCGTCTGGCTCCTGTTCTTTTTACGTCGACGTTCCAGGCATATCAATAGTTTCACTTTTGTCCGACAATTTCGATTTTTCCACAATATTTTCCTCACAATTTTATTTCACACAAATTTTGATATCTTCTGGAATATTCTCACAGTATTCTCGCACAATTCAAGTTACTTGGCCAAGAGCTAGCAAACGAATGAGCTCCCTAGCTAGCATCGTCCCTAACGGTCAGGGACACCTTTTTTCTACCTGCGCCAAGAATCTATTGTTCATGTACAGCCGCCAGGAGCGACCTTCATGTGAAAACGAATCTTATTGTGAAATGACTATTCACGTTTATTGCACATTCCCCAAAGAGAGGAGATAGCCAATAAAGGAGAAAGAAGATGAATTCCTGTTTGAACACGTCAGGAAATTTCGCGACTTCAAATTTTCCACGCGACCTTCAGGTGAAAACGAATCTTACAATTATTGTGAAATGACTAATCACGTTTATGGCACATTCCCCAAGGAGGGGAAATAGCCAATAAAGGAGAAAGAAGAAGAATTCCTGTTTGAACACGTCGGGAAAGTTCGCAACTCCAAATTTTCTACGATTATGCGCTCATTAAAAAATGACGTCCTATATGCCTTTTGCATATAAATAAATAAATAAAATAAATTATTCACCTCTTTGCTTAATTGGAAAATGAATAATATAAAAATTGAGAAAAAGATAGAATAAGAAAAAAAAAGTCTCCACACGCGGAGTCGAACCTACGACCATCGAATTATTAGTCCGAGCTCTTACCGCTACGCCAACCGCTGCTTGGAAAACATGCTAACGTAAATGGCTTATACGGTGCGAGAGCTGCGTCAACATTTTTATTTTCTAAACGCTTGGCCATCTGGAGTTCTGACTTCGGGTACTTTCGTTTCTAGTCAAGCCCTGCATGTCCTATAAATTTCAGGGAAATCGGTGATGACGAGTAGGGAATGCCCCCTTGTTAGATGGAATACTGGACCGTTATACACCCCCTCTGCGAATTCGACGTCCTCGTCGATTAACGTCACTTCATTTTTCGTCGATTCTGCCGCTGTGGGCTTTTCATTTTTGTGCCATCTGTGGGCTTTTTAGATTGTGCCGCTGTGGGCTTAGATTTAGTGGTGTGAACTTGGCCCCCCGACTTTGACTTTTTAAACTTTTTCTAATTCTAATCGTTTGTGTTTCGTTAGTGGGTTATTATTAGAATAAATTAAACATTTGTGGGATGAGTTTATCGCTTAAAAATCAAAAATCAAAATTAGCGTGAAGTTAGCTCCTCCGATTTAATTTTTAAAGCTTTGCGAGTTTAATTGTACGTCAATCGATGCGAAATCATTTGTGGGAGATGAATATCACAATAAAAATGTTTGTTAGATGCTTGTTCGTGTAAAAAAGGCAAAAACAAAATTTGGTTAAATTTTTCCAAACCGGTTATATTACCCGAAAAAGTTCCCGACAAAAAATAGAATCATATGATTTTTTAAGAATATCTCAATATTCACATATGATTTATGAGAATATC
The DNA here is from genome assembly GCA_963989365.1 of Rhimphoctona megacephalus. Taxonomy (NCBI): domain Eukaryota; kingdom Metazoa; phylum Arthropoda; class Insecta; order Hymenoptera; family Ichneumonidae; genus Rhimphoctona; species Rhimphoctona megacephalus. The sequence continues at coordinate 1,887,636 of OZ022419.1, forward strand.
TCAAAATTACATCTGTTTGATCAAAGTTTATGTAAAGAAATATGACAACCATTCCCTGGTACCGATCATATTACTCACAAGAATGTTCATAACGATTTCATTTTCATCGCGGCAAGATTTCTCGCCAATGGAGTACAGCTATATAACGAAAAAAGTGGTTTACGCAGAGTCCCGGAATAACAAGTGATGCGCTTTTCAGATTATGCATGAGATCGTGTAAGGAAAAACTTCGTTCCATTTCCGACGACGATGAAAATTGTCAAAAGGATAATAAGAAGTAAAAAATTTCATTTTTGGTGCAGCACAATCTTTTGCTCGAGGGGTGTGATCATAACCAACAAAGCTGGTTGTACAGAGGCTGTACTATCGCGGTACAACGGATGATTCTTTTTCAGATACTAAGCGTGTGGCTGTGCTTTAGAAACGTTTCATTTTTGGCGGAGCAAGATCTCTTGCTCATGAGGTGTAATAACCAATAAAATTGGTTGCACAGAATCCGAGAACAATAGATGATTCATTTTTAGGTTATGTACGTGGCTGCGAAAAATTTTGGTTTTTTCTGTGGGAAGATCTCTTGTCAACAGGCTGCAACTGTATGGATGAACTACCGAAAACTGATAACCGAATTTTGAGCTGAAAATTGGCACACACTTTTGTTTTAATATTATAAAAATTCCCTCCAAAGGATTTTCGGCGGATTTGACAATTTTTCGAGATATCGAATTTTGAAAATCTATTTCTAGATCGGCGAATTATGGAGTTCCGAAAACCTCATACCTTCGATTGATCTGATTTTTTGTATAGATATATATCTTGACTCGCTGATCACGAATACGATAGCGAAAATACCTGCGAATTCGATTTTCAATGTCAAAACTAAAAAAAGCTGTGTTTTTTCAATAATATGGTTCGAGGAATAGTGGGGTGAGTGCAGACCATATAGGGTAGTATGTGTGGAATCGTTGGACACGTAAAAATAGTTGGGCGGGTCCTGGTAATCTCGGGATGTGTGTTGGCAATTGTTGGACACGTAGGAATAGTTGGGTGGGTCCGAGTCATCTCGGGATGTGTGTGTGGAAGCGTTGAACACATAAAAATAGTTAGAGGGTCCGGGGCATTTCGGGATGTGTGAATAGAATTGTTGAACACGTAAAAATAGTTGGGTGGGTCCGAAACATCTTTGAACGTGAAACATCTGTGAAACATCGAAAAACATTTTCCTCCAGTTTGTTCCTGATATTTTTTTTAATTCCCTGAGGTTTGAATCCCGAGGGTTTGAATAGTATATGGTCTTGAATAGTATACGGGTTTCAAAAGGGAAAATAAGCCTTCGGGTTTGAATCCAGAGGGTTCGAATAATATATGGTTTAGGGTAGTATATGGGTTTCAAAAGGAAAACCGCTCAGGTTTGAATCCCGAGGATTTGAATAGTATATGGTTTTGAAAGGTATATGGGTTTCAAAATAGAGAAACCCCTTGGGTTTGAATCCCGAGGATCCAGATAGTATATGATTTTGAATAGTATATAGGTTTCAAAAGGGGGAAATCCCTCAGATTTGAATCCCGAGGGTTTGAAAAATATAGGATTTTGGATTGCATATAGGTTTCAAGAGGGAAAAACCCCTCAGATTTGAATCCCCAGGATTCGAATAGTATATGGGTTTGCATAGAATATGGGTTTCAAGAGGAAAAAATCCCTTAGGTTTGAATCCCGATAATTTGAATAGTATACGGGTTTCAAACGGAAAAAACTCCTCAGGTCTGTGTCCTGAGAGTTTGAATAGTATATGGGTTTCAAAAGGAAAAAACTCGTCAGGTTTGAATCACGAGGATTCGAATAGTATATGGTTTTGCATATTATATGGGTTTCAAAAGGGAAAAACCCCGCAGATTTGGGTCCCGAGGGTATGAATAGTATGGGTTTCAAAAGGGAAAAATCCCTCAGGTTTGAATCCCGAGGGTTTGAATAGTATATGGGTTTCAAAAGGCAAAAACCCCTCAGGTTTCAATCCTGAGGATTTGAATAGTATATGGTTTTGCATAGTATATGCGTTTCAAAAGGGAAAAACCCCTAAGGTTTGAATCTCGAGGGTTTGTATAGTATATGGGTTTCAAAAGGAAAAAGCCCTCAGGTTTCAATCCCGAGAATTCGAATAGTACATATGGTTTTGCATAGTGCATGCGTTTCAAAAAGGAAAAATCCCGCAGGTTTGAATCCCGAGGGTTTGAATAGTATATGGGTTTCAAAAGGAAAAAACCCCTCAAGTTTGAATCCAGAGGATTCGAATAGTATATGGTTTTGCATAGTATATGGGTTTCAAAAGGGAAAACCCTCTCAGGTTTGAATCCTGAGGGTTTGAGTAGTACATGGGTTTCAAAAGGGAAATACCCATCAGGTTTGAATCCCGGAGGTTTGAATAGCATATGAGTTTCAAAAGGAGAAAACCCCTCAGGTTTGAATCTCGAGGATTCGAACAGTATATGGTTTTGCATAGTATATGGGTTTCAAAAGGGAAGAACCCCTAAGGTTTGAATCCCGAGGATTCGAATAGTATATGGTTTTGCATAGCATATGGGTTTCAAAAGGAAAAACCGCACAGGTTTGAGTCTCGAGGGTTTGAATAGTATATGTGTATCAAAAGGGAAAAATCCCTCAGGTTTGAATCCCGAGGGTTTGAATAGTATATGGGTATCAAAAGGGAAAAAACCCTCAGGTTTGAATTCCGAGGATTCGAATAGCATATGGGTTTCAAAAGGAAAAAACCCTCAGGTTTGAATCCCGAGAATTCGAATAGTATATATGGGTTTGCATAGTATATGCGTTTCAAAAGGGAAAAATCCCTCAGGTTTGAATCCCGAGGGTTCGAATAGTATATGGGTTTCAAAAGGAAAAAACCCCTCAAGTTTGAATCCCGAGGATTCGAATAGTATATGGTTTTGCATAGTATATGGGTTTCAAAAGGGAAAAACCCTTCAGGTTTGAATCCCGAGGATTCGAATAGTATATGGGTTTCAAAAGGAAAAAGCCCTCAGGTTTGAATCCCGAGAATTTGAATAGTATATATGGTTTTGTATAGTATATGCGTTTCAAAAGGGAAAAATCCCTCAGGTTTGAATCCCGAGGGTTTGAATAGTATATGGGTTTCAAAAGGAAAAACCCCCTCAAATTTGAATCCCGAGGATTCGAATAGTATATGGTTTTGCATAGTATATGGGTTTCAAAAGGGAAAAACCCCTCGGGTTTGAATCCTGAGGGTTTGAGTAGTACATGGGTTTCAAAAGGGAAACACCCCTCAAGTTTGAATCCCGGAGGTTTGAATAGTATATGGGTTTCAAAAGGAGAAAACCCCTCAGGTTTAAATCTCGAGGATTCGAATAGTATATGGTTTTGCATAGTATATGGGTTTCAAAAGAGAAAACCCCCTAAGGTTTGAATCCCGAGGATTCGAATAGTATATGGTTTTGCATAGTATATGGATTTCAAAAGGAAAAAACCGCACAGGTTTGAGTCTCGATGGTTTGAATAGTATATGGGTATCAAAAGGGAAAAACCCCTCAGGTTTGAATCCCGAGGATTCGAATAGTATATGGTTTTGCATAGTATGTAAGATACAAAAGAGAAAAACCCCTCAGGTTTGAATCCCGAGGGTTAGTAAAGTATATGGGTTTCAAAAGGAAAAAACCCCTCAGGTTTGAATCCCGAGGGTTTGAATAGTATATGGGTTTCAAATGGGAAAAACCCCTCAGGTTTGAATCCCGAAGGTTTGAATAGTATATGGGTTTCAAAACGAAAAGACCCCTCAACTTTGAATCCCGAGGATTCGAATAGTATACGGTTTTGCATAGTATATGGGTTTCAAAAGGGAAAAACCCCTCAGGTTTGAATCGAATCTTCTTGAACAGCATTTAATTATGTGTGAAAAATTTGGAGAGGTTTCACCGCCTGGTAATCGGGATATTCATTGTTGAAAATGACAAGTTTAACATGGGCTCTTATGGAAGCTTTCAAAAAATTGCGAACTTCAACAATAAATATCTCAATTTTAAGACGATGAATCATCGGCATATTCCGCCGGAAGTTTAATACTGTCTTAAGCTTTCTATTTACAAAATTTTATTGTGTAAAATTGGAAAATAATTTTTACAAGAGAAACGATACAAACTCCTTAAGAAAGTTATCAGTGACTATTTTTTTGTTTGTGTAAGTCAAAAATTGTTTAATCAAATGTAGTGATCCGATTTTAAGATATACCGTAATGCAATTTGTATAATTCAAAATTGTCAACATGGTAAGTTATTAATGTTGCATTCTCGCATCTTAAGATGTACTTTAGACTCATTGCTGGGTGTCAGAAACCTGTTATTGATGAGTTGGCAATTTGGTCCTCAAATTAGGAGTTATCAAATAGTATGAAATTCACGGATATCAAGATGAAAATGATTGATGCAAAAAATCATTTTTGCAAATGCCCAACTTCAATTTTTTCAATGGCTTGCATACTTTCTTGTTTGTCGAGATACATGTAAATAATTTGAAGTTGTATTTTTACTCTGAAAATGATAATATATGCAATTTTATAATATATGATTTTATTGAAACACTTTTGAAAATCGAAACTAAGAACTACGAAAACTAAAAACATAAGATGTTGGACAGAAAATAATTTCTATGCTGCCTTCATTGCCTTGTTGGAATCATTACTTTTCCAGCTTCTTCTGAGATTAAACACAGGAAAAAAGTTGCAACAGTACAGAATCTATGACCTTCACCCGAAGTATGATGATAATGAGAGTATATTGAACACAATTGAAGCGAACGCTACATTCTCTGAAACAGATATAATAAAATAACGAATTTTAAAACAAAAAAAATTTATTTGCCAAAATGAATGTTGATACAGTGTTCATATCCCATGCTCGTTTCTCGGTTTTCTTCTCTTTTTTTCCTTCCTAGAGAGATCGGCATTCAGGATAGTTAAGTTTTGTTGTCTATGAGGTTTGCTTTGTCATTCATTTATCTATGTAAATATAACCAACACGATTTGTTTACGAGAATCTCAAGAGAACAGATGATTGATTTCTTGATTCTGGATATCTTTATCTTTTATCTGTGCGATAAAAAATTTTGATCATTTCTGTGACAAGATATCTTGCAAATAGGATATAATTATGAGTAACAAAATTGATTTTGGAGAGTCCCCGGATTACAGGATAACAGATAATTCGTTTTTAGGTTGCGGATGTCATTTTAATTGTGGCAGACTATATAACCATTCTGCGATGTTTACAGATTCACAAACAATGAACAATACATATTCCGACAGCAAAAATACAATTTTGCAGAGTGCAATCACAACAATTATGCTTTGTATTAAGACTCTGTGTAACTAACTTCGTTGATACAGTTGTAGCCTATTAATAAGAGATCTTCCCACAGAAAAAACCAAAATTTTTCGCAGCCACGTGCATAACCTAAAAATGAATCATCTATTGTTCTCGGAAGTGGTGTCAACTTGGTCCCCCGACTTTGACTTTTCAAATTTTTTCTAATTCTAATCGATTGTGTTTCGTTAGTGGGTTATTGTTAGAACAAATTAAACGTTTGTGGGATGAGTTTATCGCTTAAAAATCAAAAATCAAAATTAGCGTGAAGTTAGCTCCCCCGATTTTATTTTTAAAGCTTTGGGAGTTTAATTATAGGTCAATCGATGCGAAATCGTTTGTGAGAAACGAATATCACAATAAAAATGTTTGTTAGATGCTTGTTCGTGTAAAGAAAGCAAAAACAAAATTTGGATAAATTTTTCCGAACCGGTTATATTACCCGAAAAAGTTCCCGACAAAAAATAGAATCATATGATTTTTTGCTGGCGACGGGCAATGTAGACAAAGCGAAATCGATTGAAAGTGTAGAATATCTCAAAATTACGTCTGTTAGATCAAAGTTTATGTAAAAAAATATGAAAACCATTCTCTGGTATCGATCATATTATTCACAAGAATGTTTATAAAGATTTCATTTTCGTCGCGGCAAGATTTCTCGCCAATGGAGTAAGTTATATAACGAAAAAAGTTGTTTACGTAGAATCCCGGAATAACAAGTGATGCGTTTTTCAGATTATGCATGAGGTCGTGTAACGAAAAACTCCGTTCCATTTCCTATGACGATGAAAATTGTCAAAAGGATAATAAGAAGTAGAAAATTTCATTTTTGGTGCAGCACAATCTTTTGCTCGAGGGGTGTGATCATAACCAACAAAGCTGGTTGTACAGAGCCTGTACTATCGCGGTACAAAACGGATGATTCTTTTCCAGATACTAAGCGTATGGCTGTGCTTTAGAAACGTTTCATTTTTGGCGGAGCAAGATCTCTTGCTCATGAGGTGTAATAACCAATAAAATTGGTTGCACAGAATCCGAAAACAATAGATGATTCATTTTTAGGTTATGCACGTGGCTGCGAAAAATGTTGGTTTTTTCTGTGGGAAGATCTCTTATTAATAGGCTGCAACTATATCAACGAAGTTAGTTACACAGAGTCTTAATACAAAGCATAATTGTTGTGATTGCACTCTGCAAAATTGTATTTTTGCTGTCGGAATATGTGTTGTTCATTGTTTGTGAATCTGTAAACATCGCAGAATGGTTATATAGTCTGCCACAATTAAAATGACATCCGCAACCAAAAAACGAATTATCTGTTATCCTGTAATCCGGGGACTCTCCAAAATCAATTTTGTTACTCATAATTATATCCTATTTGCAAGATATCTTGTCACAGAAATGATCAAAATTTTTCATCGCACAGCTATATCCAGAATCAAGAAATCAATCATCTGTTCTCCTGAGATTCTCGTAAACAAATCGTGTTGGTTATATTTACATAGATAAATGAATGACAAAGCAAACCTCATAGACAACAAAACTTAACTATCCTGAATGCCGATCTCTCTAGGAAGGAAAAAAAGAGAAGAAAACCGAGAAACGAGCATGGGATATGAACGCTGTATCAACATCCATTTTGGCAAATAAAATTTTTTTGTTTTAAAATTCGTTATTTTATTATATCTGTTTCAGAGAATGTAGCGTTCGCTTCAATTGTGTTCAATATACTCTCATTATCATCATACTTCGGGTGAAGGTCATAGATTCTGTACTGTTGCAACTTTTTTCCTGTGTTTAATCTCAGAAGAAGCTGGAAAAGTAATGATTCCAACAAGGCAATGAAGGCAGCATAGAAATTATTTTCTGTCCAACATCTTATGTTTTTAGTTTTCGTAGTTCTTAGTTTCGATTTTCAAAAGTGTTTCAATAAAATCATATATTATAAAATTGCATATATTATCATTTTCAGAGTAAAAATACAACTTCAAATTATTTACATGTATCTCGACAAACAAGAAAGTATGCAAGCCATTGAAAAAATTGAAGTTGGGCATTTGCAAAAATGATTTTTTGCATCAATCATTTTCATCTTGATATCCGTGAATTTCATACTATTTGATAACTCCTAATTTGAGGACAAAATTGCCAACTCATCAATAACAGGTTTCTGACACCCAGCAATGAGTCTAAAGTACATCTTAAGATGCGAGAATGCAACATTAATAACTTACCATATTGACAATTTTGAATTATACAAATTGCATTACGGTATATCTTAAAATCGGATCACTACATTTGATTAAACAATTTTTGACTTACACAAACAAAAAAATAGTCACTGATAACTTTCTTAAGGAGTTTGTATCGTTTCTCTTGTAAAAATTATTTTCCAATTTTACACAATAAAATTTTGTAAATAGAAAGCTTAAGACAGTATTAAACTTCCGGCGGAATATGCCGATGATTCATCGTCTTAAAATTGAGATATTTATTGTTGAAGTTCGCAATTTTTTGAAAGCTTCCATAAGAGCCCATGTTAAACTTGTCATTTTCAACAATGAATATCCCGATTACCAGGCGGTGAAATCTCTCCAAATTTTTCACACAATTAAATGCTGTTCAAGAAGATTCGATTCAAACCTGAGGGGTTTTTCCCTTTTGAAACCCATATACTATGCAAAACCGTATACTATTCGAATCCTCGGGATTCAAAGTTGAGGGGTTTCTTCGTTTTGAAAACCATATACTATTCAAACCTTCGGGATTCAAACCTGAAGGGTTTTTTCCTTTTGAAACCCATATACTATTCAAACCCTCGGGATTCAAACCTGAGGGGTTTTTTCCTTTTAAACCCATATACATTTCAAACCCTCGGGATTCAAACCTGAGGGGTTTTTCTCTTTTGAAATTCATATACTATGCAAAACCATATACTATTCGAGTCCTCGGGATTCAAACCTGAGGGGTTTTTCCCTTTTGATACCCATATACTATTCAAACCCTCGAGACTCAAACCTGTGCGGTTTTTTTCCTTTTGAAATCCATATACTATGCAAAACCATATACTATTCGAATCCTCGGGATTCAAACCTTAAGGGGTTTTCTCTTTTGAAACCCATATACTATGCAAAACCATATACTATTCGAATCCTCGAGATTCAAACCTGAGGGGTTTTCTCCTTTTGAAACCCATATACTATTCAAACCTCCGGGATTCAAACCAGAGGGGTGTTTCCCTTTTGAAACCCATGTACTACTCAAACCCTCAGGATTCAAACCCGAGGGGTTTTTCCCTTTTGAAACCCATATACCATGCAAAACCATATACTATTCGAATCCTCGGCATTCAAACTTGAGGGGTTTTTTCATTTTGAAACCCATATACTATTCAAATCCTCGGGATTCAAACCTGAGGGGTTTTTTTCCTTTTGAAACCCATATACTATGCAAAACCATATACTATTCGAATCCTCGAGATTCAAACCTGAGGGGTTTTCTCCTTTTAAAACCCGTATACTATTCAAACCTCCGGGATTCAAACCTGAGGGGTGTTTTCCTTTTGAAACCCATGTACTACTCAAACCCTCGGGATTCAAATCTGAGGGGTTTTTCCCTTTTGAAACCCATATACCATGCAAAACCATATACTATTCGAATCCTCGGCATTCAAACTTGAGGGATTTTTTCATTTTGAAACCCATATACTATTCAAATCCTCGGGATTCAAACCTGAGGGGTTTTTTCCTTTTGAAACCCATATACTTTTCAAACCCTCGGGATTCAAACCTCAGGGGTTTTTTTCTTTTGAAACTCATATACTATGCAAAACCATATACTATTCGAATCCTCGGGATTCAAACCTGAGGGGTTTTTCCCTTTTGATACCCATATACTATTCAAACCCTCAAGACTCAAACCTGTGCGGATATTCCTTTTGAAACCCATATACTATGCAAAACCATATATTATTCGAATCCCTCTTGATCTTTCCCTCTTGAAACCCATATTCTATGCAAACCCATATACTATTCGAATTCTCAAGTTTCAAATCTGAAGGGGTTTTCCCTTTTGAAACCCATATACAATCCAAAATCCTGTATTTTTCAAACCCTCGGGATTCAAACCTGAGGGATTTCCCCCTTTTGAAACCTATATACTATTCAAAACCATATACTATCTGGATCCTCGGGATTCAAACCCAAGGGGTCAAGAGACTCGATAGAGTCTCGGGACAAGTACATTTGACAGCACTGTCGTCTGCTGGCCCGAGGCTCGCCAGAGTATATTATCTCTGAATAAAGTAAATTTCGGTGGTGGGGGTAAAAACTGAAAGTCATTTTCTCGAATTACGAAGCTCAGGAGACAGATGATGACTTGAAAATTGACCTGGAGACTAATTAAGAAAAAATCTTTCGATTGAGCTTTAAATCAGCACGATTGATGCCGTATTTGCTGAGAAAAAGCTTTGCACAGGCTCAAAATTATGCAAAAATTCCAACACATCGAAGAATTTGACGTGTCTGTATATGTCACAATGAAAGGCCTCAGCGTGCCTATCGAGATTCTGGTTGGTCACGAGTGTGGTCATTTCCCTGTGTTCCCAAACCGGTAAACCAGTGTGCACACGAGTGATGTTTTTGAACGTGTCCCTGTGACTGCATTCCTCTGCACCCCTACCACGGAAAGTTTGAATGTTTAACCAGTGTGACGGTAGTTTTGACTTTTGACAGTGTAAAGTGCGAGTCGTGTAAATCGCGTGTTTTTTAGATTGTGAAAAATCGTGATTCATAAATAGTTTAAATATATAAATAGTGCGAAAAAACGGTAATATATAAATATTGCGAAATGTGATAATAATATTTTTTGATATCTCAGAATTAATCATCAGCGAAATTAAAAAAGATAACCTCGCACCCGCTGGTGAAATCATTTTTGTTTCGGATTCCAGAAAAGTCAAATAGAAACAAACCTCACCACTCGTTGAGGTTATCATTTTTATTTTTCCGTATAAAATAATCCGAATAAAACGGTTAATTAGTGTGACCGGAATAAGTGCTAGAAAATACAACGAACATAACCTTAAAAATCAGTGTTATACGTTCTGAAAATGTGTGAACTCGCAAATAATGATGTTGAAGTTTCAATCTGGAACGCAACGATTTCTTGGCGAGTTTTTTTGCTTAGCTTGGATCACGTAATGTATTTCACGTAATGTTGTATGTGTTATAAACTCGCCAAGTACTTCGGCCGAAATTTTTTTTTCAATCTAATTTTCTTCGTTTGAAATTTTTTTCTTCAAGTTTTTTTTCATCCCGATTTTTTTTTCTGGACTCTGTTCTTTTGACCGATTTTTATTTTTGTACATTGGTGACTTTTTTCAATAACCAACTAATTTTTGCTTTTTTTTAAATACTCCATCCTCAAGCGACAATAAAATACTTGTCCTATTATTGATATTATAAATTTTAGTGCTGAACGTAAATCATTGGCTTTTCCATTTCTGTTTTTGTAAAGTAATTATTTTTTTTATGCGCAAATTGATCATTTACTTGTAGACTTTGTTTTTTACCAGACACTCACGATGGGCATTATTGCTTTTTTTCTTGGGATCTCGATAAAATATGTGAAGTTTTTCATTTCTATTTGTCATTTGGAGTATAGTTATTTTATAGAAACAATCTTCTTTTTCCTATCTCAATCTTGCCAATTTTTTAAAAATTTTGTACTTTTTTGGGTAGTTTTTTTCTGTGAAAACAAATGGAAACAGGGGTCAATAAATGTACTTGTCCAAGGTTTTTTCCCCGAGGAGGGGATTTTTGGCCAGGATTTCTCTATTTTGAAACCCATATACCTTTCAAAACCATATACTATTCAAATCCTCGGGATTCAAACCTGAGCGGTTTTCCTTTCGAAACCCATATACTACCCTAAACCATATATTATTCGAACCCTTTGGATTTAAACCCGAAGGTTTATTTTCCCTTTTGAAACACGTATACTATTCAAGACCATATACTATTCAAACTCTCGGGATTAAAACCTCGGGGAATTAAAAAAAAATATCAGGAACAAACTGGAGGAAAATGTTTTTCGATGTTTCACAGATGTTTCACGTTCAAAGATGTTTCGGACCCACCCAACTATTTTTACGTGTTCAACAATTCTATTCACACATCCCGAAATGCCCCGGACCCTCTAACTATTTTTATGTGTTCAACGCTTCCACACACACATCCCGAGATGACTCGAACCCACCCAACTATTCCTACGTGTCCAACAATTCCCAACACACATCCCGAGATTACCAGGACCCGCCCAACTATTTTTACGTGTCCAACGATTCCACACACACTACCCAAATGGTCTGCACCCACCCTACTATTCCTCGAACCATATTATTGACAAAACACAGCTTTTTTTAGTTTTGACATTGAAAATCGAATTCGCAGGTATTTTCGCTATCGTATTCGTGATCAGCGAGTCAAGATATATATCTGTACAAAAAATCAGATCAATCGAAGATATGAGGTTTTCGGAACTCCATAATTCGCCGATCTAGAAATAGATTTTCAAAATTCGATATCTCGAAAAATTGTCAAGTCCGCCGAAAATCCTTTGGAGGGAAATCTTATAATATTAAAACGAAAGTGTGTGCCAATTTTCAGCTCAAAATTCGGTTATCAGTTTTCGGAAGTTTATCCATACAGTTGCAGCCTATTGACAAGAGATCTTCCCACAGAAAAAACCGAAATTTTTCGCAGCCACGTGCATAACCTAAAAATGAATCATCTATTGTTCTCCGATTCTGTGCAACCAATTTTATTGGTTATTACACCTCATGAGCAAGAGATCTTGCTCCGCCAAAAATAAAACGTTTCTAAAGCACAGCCACACGCTTAGTATCTGAAAAAGAATCATCCGTTGTACCGCGATAGTACAGCCTCTGTACAACCAGCTTTGTTGGTTATGATCACACCCCTCGAGTAAAAGATTGTACTGCATCGAAAATGAAATTTTTTACTTCTTATTATCCTTTTGACAATTTTCATCGTCGTCGGAAATGGAACGGAGTTTTTCGTTACACGATCTCGTGCGTAATCTGAAAAACGCATCACTTGTTATTCTGGGACTCTGCGTAAACCACTTTTTTCGTTATATAACTGTACTCCATTGGCGAGAAATCTTGCCGCGACGAAAACTTTGATCTAACAGACGTAATTTTGAGATATTCTCATAAATCATATGTTAATATGGAGATATTCTTAAAAAATCATATGATTCTATTTTTTGTCGGGAACTTTTTCGGGTAATATAACCGGTTCGGAAAAATTTAACCAAATTTTGTTTTTGCTTTTTTTACACGAACAAGCATCTAACAAACATTTTTATTGTGATATTCGTCTCCTATAAACGATTTCGCGTCGATTGACCTACAATTAAACTCGCAAAGCCTTAAAAATTAAATCGGGGGAGCTAACTTCACGCTAATTTTGATTTTTGATTTTTAAGCGATAAACTCATCCCACAAACGTTTAATTTATTCTAACAATAACCCACTAACGAAACACAAACGATTAGAATTAGAAAAAAAATAAAAAGTCAAAGTCGGTGGGCCAAGTTCACACCACTCTTTGCCGCTGTGGGCTTTTTCGTAGATTTGTGTGAACGCGTCATCGGTTCAGAAACTTCTGACATCAATGTAATGGTCGAACCCATCGGTACGGCAGAGAGCATGAGGAACGGTCCAGTGACGATGATAAAAAATAAAGGTGAACCGAGTAGGGCTCGATCTCGGGGTCCTCGGAGTCTGAGTCGAGAGCACTAACCACTGCGCTACGGCCACCTATATTCTCTCTGTTGTGAATCGTCTATTTAGATGGAATACTGGACCGTTACAACTGCCAACTTTACGGCGCGCTAAAAGTCGTAATTTTTGTCTTAAAAAAACAAAATTACATTGCATGTATTAGCATACTCTACACGTTTTATAACAGACATTTTTTCGATATGTATCATGTTGTGCCTGGCAATTCTTTTTCAATAAATCTACGTTAATTAGTTTAAGAGTATTGAATTGGAGTTCTGTCTCAATTATTGGCAATAATCCCCAAAATACCCGTCCTCGATAATTCGTCCCCACGTGACGGTCTTCGCGGGAACAACAATCACGAGAAAAGAGAAAACAGCAAAAAACAAGTTTCAATCTCTTAATTTTAAATTTTCTCGTTCGATATCTGAAAAACGATCAACGGTAGGTGAAAATTCATAGGACCTTAATTGTAGAGGGTAAAAAAGCAGCAAAAAAGTACATAATCGCAATTTTCGTATCATAACGGAGAGCCGAGTTATCGCAAAAAAACAAAATTTACCCCTTTTTTAAAATGGCGGAGAAAGCTCATAGGAAATCTTGGTCGACAATTTCAATTTACGCTTTTCTAAGCCCCCCTACATAATATCTAAAAATAAGCCTTCTCGGTTCATTTGCGTTTTCAAATGTATATAATGACTGGACTATCAAAAAAATCGCAGGATACATGCATTGTGAAAATTTCATCTCGCTTAAAATTGAAAAAACTGATTGAAGGAATCTTTTCACTAATTTCATTCATATTTTTTTTATACACAAAGATACTTTTGAAATCGAAAGTTTTGACCCTCACATACACTAGATTTTCTCGATTCAAGGAGTTATAGATGTATTTGAAGAAAAAGATCGGGTAATGTTTCGGAAGTTGGTCTTCGATGAACATTTTGGGATACATTTTTTTCAAACATCGAGTAAATTGCTGTCAATTACCGTTAAGGAAAAATTAATACAAATTGGATGTGCGTTTGGCATGAAATGCCCCATACGTGTATATATGGGGTATACACACACAAACACACGCACGCGCGCACACACGCGCACACCCGCGCACACACGCGCATGCATGCGCACACACGCGCACACCCGCGCACACACGCGCACATAGGCGCACACGCGCGCACGCATGTACGCACACGCACAACACACGCACACACACAACACACACAACACACACAACACGCACAACACACACAACGCACGCAACACACACAACACACACAACGCACATAACGCACATAACGCACACAACGCATACGACGCACATGACGCACACGACGCACACAACGCACCCAACGCACACAACGCACACAACACACACAAGACACACAACGCACACAACACACACAATATACACACACACATACACACATGATATATATGGGGCATTCCATGCCAAACCGGCCTGTCCGTGATCCCGACCATTTTTGATTTTGTCGAAATTTTTTCATTTTCAAGTAACTATTGAAAGGAGTTTTTAGGATTTTTTTTTAGATTTCTATTTCAACCTGTTTAAAAGTAATGAATTTTTGAAAATTTCGCAAAAAATTTATTTTAATGTCATAACTTTTTCAATGTCAAAGATATCAAAATTAAATAGAAGGTAATTTTATCGCTTGAATGGTAATTTCATAAAAAAAATACAAAAAAATTATCAAAAATCAATTTCATATTATTTTTTAGTTTTAATCCGGAAATATTTTTTTTCAAAACTTGGACCGTTTTGATTTCTTTGAAAAAATTCACCATTTTTCTAGATATATTTTCATATATCTCGAAAAATTTACATCTTGTGATATCCATACCTTCTATTTTTTTCTCATTTTTTACCACGTGCAAACCAATAATAAAGATTTGTCAATCCTGGATTATATTTTTTTATTGTTTTTTCCACTCATAATTCAATTCCTCAAAAAATTATGAATGAAAAAAGTTAGTAAATAAATATTGAAACTGATGTGCATGTTATTTTTTCAGTTTTCAAACAAACATTTTTTTTTTACAACTTGGACGATAGTAGAAGAGCTATGCGGGTTCTGGACCAAGTCGTGGCGAGGGGTATGCGGTGCGGGGGCGGAGCCCCTGCGCCGCATGCCCCTCGCCTCGACTTGATCCAGAATGCCTCCTAGCTCTTCTACTACACTCCCCTCCCCTGCCCTCGCCACGACCCGGCAGTAGGCCCAGAGGGGAACGAGGTGTGTGGAAGAGAGATGGTTAGATGTGAAGGATAATGAGTGGAAGAGAGATGGTAAGGTTGACATATGAAAATGAATGCTGAAACCCTTCAGTTTAAAAACAATTATATAATACAAATAAAAGAATAATACAAAATTTATAGACTCAATATTGTGTGTGTGTGTGTGTGCGTGTGTGCGTGTGTGTGTGTGTGTGTGACTAAATGTTTTTTCCTCCAAAATCGTTGATGGATTTGCAGTTTCTGAAACAGACCAAAAACAGAAAATTTTTAATTATAATGTAAATTTCTCATAAGCTACGAAAATATAGACAAAAATACTTACTCGTCTTTTCATTTTGATGATTATTTGCAGTCCGGACAAATATCCCTCGTTAATAGTTGATATAGCCTTTTGCGGCAGTCCTGGCAGTGTCCGAGGGAGAGCGCGTTGTAACAATCGCGTTCATGTTTTCGGACGGCGGAGAGAGAGGAAAACATTTCTCCGCCGATTTCCAAAATGCAAACTCCGCAAAGATTATCGCCGCGTTCACTGCGATAGTACACACTAACTGCACAAATTTTCGTTTTTTCGTTCAGAGCATTTTTACGATCTTCCTCGAACACATGACGAAGTTTTCGTGGTCGATAATGACTCCTCTTACATTTTCGTGATTGATAATGACTCGAACCACTGTCACCACACGTGTTCACGTTTTCACCGATAGGAAGAATTTCTTGTTTATTATCCATGTTGTTAAATTGTTTTACACTGCCGTCACCACACACGTTTACGTTTTCCTCGATGGAAAGAATCTCTTATTGACTTGTCATTTTTATCGAAGACGGAGAAAAATGAAATGTGGCTTGTGGAAAGAGCTTCGTCGACACGTCACACGACTTGCTCGAGAAAAAGTTCACAGAGTTATGAACTATTTTTTGAAATTTGCTGGAATGTCTTCACCCTCATCCCTCTCTCCAAGCATTTCCATTTTTATCTTGTGAAAGCGTTTTTCTCATTCAAAGAATCTAAGCAGCGAAAAAAAATGTGTCAACCAAGAGTCTAGAAGACTATCATGTTGATCCATGCCAGGACCCAACACATTTTTTCTTCCTGCAGGAAGTTCAAAGTTTGTTTTGTCTGCGTCGCCATGTGCACACGCTTGGGCCTTGCAACGGCGACTCGGGAAATGCACTCTTAACAGGAAGCGATAAATTTTCAACTTTATGATGTTTGGGTATCTCAAGAGGTCTAACGCATTTTTTCTAGCCGGTCCCACCGGAAAATCCTTGTCGATAATGTCTTTTCTCTAATCTAATAGTCAAAACCCTCGAAGGTCTCGCTTGTCCCTGAGTTTTCATATCTTTCCTCCCTCTCGCTCTATCTTTCTCCCTCCCCTCTCTCTCTCTCTCTCTCTCTCTCTCTCTCTCTCTCTCTCTCTCTCAAGGAAAAACATTTTATTTAGGATATAGAGAAAAAAAAGAAGGTTTTATCCGGAGGACCGACCAAATTATCTCATTTTCAGTCGAGTTGTCTTGTGACCCACATCTCTATGCTCTTTCTTCTTCATGGCTTTTACGGGTACAGAAAAATATTTGCGCGAGCAAGCCGCATTCATTAATTCGATAGAAGAATATACAGTGTGGGAAAAGAAGTGTAATGAGTTAATTGATGAGATAAAAGCGGAATCTCAAGTTAAACGTATACGATTAAGACTCGGATTTCACCAATATGTAGCAGCTCAAATCTTGCGATTGGAAGGATTAAAACACACGACGAGTCAACGTTTCATACATGTCGGTACGGGCAGTGATAATGGATTGATCTGGCGAGAGACGGAGAGTGCATTTAAGAATCGTGTGTCAACTGGTGCAGTTATCAATCGATCTCACATTGATCCCCGGCTATTCCTCATGGATGCGCGTGAATTAGTGATTGAAAAAGTGCAGGACTCTATTGAGCAGTATGATTGTGTTAAAGTGAATACGGCATTCAATGGTGAATTCACTGCAGGAGAAAAACACGCGTATAAAAGTATTAACGCGCGAAATGTTGAACTTTTTAGAACATCGGACCTGAATGCATGGTATGAGCAGCGAATTGTAGAGCCTACACTGGCACTGCTAGAGGAATTTCAAGAACGCGACAGTGGATGGTCATTAATGCGGATATTAAATGTAACAGTAAATATTAACAAATACTAACCCTTAAGTGCAGGGTGTTATATTAAACTACCGAGGGATATACAGATGAAGAAAGCCGTGGTTAATGTGAAATCACGAGACAGCGCTTGTTTTGCATGGGCGGTAATGGCTGCTCTCTATCCAGCAGAGGCGCACAGTGATCGCGTTTCTTCATATCCTCACTATTCCACCGTACTCAACTTCACAGACATTAGCTTCCCCGTCGCACTTAACAAAGTGAAAAAATTCGAAATGTTGAACAATCTTTCGATAAATGTGTATAGAATGAAGAGGGATAGTGTGGTACCGATTCACGTGACTCAAAAGAAGAAGGATAAACATGTCAACTTGTTGTATGTGGAAAATGGTTGCGAGGGTAAAATCGGACACTACGTGTGGATTAAAAATCTTTCTCGTCTGGTGGGCCCAAGTTTGAGTAAACATAAATCCGAGATATACATCTGTGATCGGTAAGTGTGAAAAAGGAGAAATGAACTTTACATGTATTTTGAACATATATATAAAATATTTTTCAATTTACAGTTGCTTGCACTATTTCCCAACAAAAGGAAAATTGCAATGCCATGGGGCAGATTGTGGTGAGATGAACGACTGTGCAGTCCGATTACCGAGCGATACGGACAAGTGGTTAAGCTTCACCAACTCGCAGCGGAAAGAACATCTTCCTTTCGTCGTTTACGCAGATCTGGAGTGTATTTTGGAAAAAACCAGCGATGAAGAAAAGAAAAAGAACAAACATCAGCATCACCGGGCGTTTAGTGTTGGCTATTATGTAAGTTGCTCCTACGATAAATCACTATGTGAATATCATGAGTATCGCGGAAACGATTGTATAGCATGGTTTGTCAATCAGTTAAAAGAATTAGCTTTGCGGGTAGAGAAAATCTTATCAACTAATGTCCCCATGAAAGAGCTCACACCTGGAGAGTGGAAGCGATTCAGGGAGGATAAGCAGTGTCATATTTGTGAGAAGATATTTGTAAAAGATGACCAGCGTGTACGCGATCATTGTCATCTAACAGGACAATTCCGAGGGCCAGCTCATTCGGACTGCAATTTAAATTATCAACATGCGTTTTTCATTCCAATTGTGTTTCATAATTTGTCGGGTTATGATGCTCATTTTATTATTAAAGAAGTAGCTACTGCGTTCAAGGGGAAAACCGAAGTTCTACCGTTGACAAAAGAAAAATATATTTCGTTCACAAAGATAGTTCAGACTTCTAAGGACTCGAGAAAAAATATTAAGCTGCGCTTCATTGACTCATTCAAATTTCTCGCGACAAGCCTGGACAAGCTCGCATCGTTTCTAACGATAGATAAACTTAAAATTTTAAAATCACAATTTCAAAGTTTGTCGGCAGATGATTTCAAGCTATTGACTCGAAAAGGAGTATTCCCCTACGAATATGTAGACAGTGTAGAAAGATTAGACGAGACATCACTTCCGTCTCAAGATGCATTTTACAGTTCTTTGACTGACGAGACTATTAGTGAGACCGATTATGATCACGCTAAAGATGTGTGGAAACGGTTTTTCCTTCGAACGCTCGGCGAATACAGCGATTTGTACTTAAAAACAGATGTCCTGCTATCAGCAGACATTTTTGAAAACTTTCGTGACACGTGCCTGCAGAGCTATACTCTTGACCCAGCGCATTATTATACTCTTCCCGGATACACTTGGGATGCAATGATGAAAAAAACAGGTGTGAGATTTGAATTGCTCACGGACATTGACATGGTGTTATTCGTGGAAAGAGGAATACGTGGTGGTCTGAGTCAATGTTCTAGCAGATACGCCGAAGCTAATAATAAGTATATGAAGTCATTCACTTCATTAAGACCATCATCATACCTGATGTATTATGATGTGAACAATCTGTATGGCTGGGCAATGAGTCAACCTCTGCCTTATGCAGATTTTCAATGGGTTGAAGACGTTTCAAACTTTAACATAGAATCGATTGCGCTGGATTCGTCTAACGGTTACATCCTCGAAGTTGATTTACAATATCCCGAGAACTTGCATGATGCGCACATTGACCTACCGTTTTGCCCGACACATGGTAAGCCACCGGGCAAGAAGCAAGAAAAACTGCTTGCAACCGTTCAGAATAAAAAACGATATGTTATTCACTATCGTGCGCTACAACAATGTCTACGCCATGGACTGAAGCTCTCCAAAATACATAGAATATTAAAATTCAAGCAATCTTCTTGGCTTCAAACCTACATCGAGTTAAACACATATTTTCGGACAAATGCTAAAAATGAATTTGAAAAAACGTTATTCAAATTAATGAATAATGCGGTGTTTGGCAAAACGATGGAAGATGTACGCAATCATGTACAAGTTAAAATTTTAACCGAATGGGAAGGCAGGTACGGTGCAGAGGCAATGATCGCGAAACCAAACTTCCACAGTCGCAGTATATTCGCTGAAAACCTCATTGCGGTAGAATTGCGTAATCTCGAGGTTCAATAAACCCATATATGTAGGTATGTCAATTTTGGACATATCAAAAACGTGCTTATATGAATTTCATCATGATTTTATGGTTCCTTTATATCGGGACAAATGCAGTGTTATGTATACAGACACCGATAGTCTTATATATCACATTCGCTGTGAAGATGTATATGAGGATATGAAGCGCAATATTGAGAAATTTGACTCAAGTGACTATCCGACCGATAATGTGTATAGTATGCCGCGTGTCAATAAGAAGGTTCCAGGTCTCATGAAAGATGAGAACAATGGGGCCATCATGACTGAGTTCGTGGGCCTTAGGTCGAAAATGTATGCGACCTGCGTGGAAGGGAAAAAGGATACGAAAAAAGTAAAGGGAGTTAAAAGTAATGTCGTTGCAAGGACCATAACCTTCGACGACTATACAAAATGTTTGAGAGATGAAATTGAAATGACTCGGAGCCAATCATGCATTCGATCGACATTGCATAATGTATATACAATTTCCGAAACAAAAATTGCTCTAAGCCCCCACGACGACAAGCGGTATATCATCCCCGAAACCGTCCAAACTTTACCATGGGGACACTACAAAGTGCCCTTGTAGTGCGAGTGAGAGAGCAAGAGAATTCAACCATATGTCTGAAGAGAGTGTAAAACCGATTGTAAATATGAGTGAGTGAGAGAGCAAGAGAATTTAACCATATGTCTGAAGAGAGCGTAAAACCAATTGTAAATATGAGTGAGAGAGAGAGAGAATATTTTTTTGTACATTTGTGTGAAAAAAAATAAAGCAGATTATTTCTCAAGCGTTGAGATCCTTTTTCTTCCTACCCCACATGTTTTTTTTTTTCAGCCAGAGAGACCGAGTTGACCTGCTCGACTGGGATAGCCAACGTAAAGGCGTGAGGATTGAGGTCATAAAAGTATTAACGAGTCGTTTTTCTTTCTTTTCTCCTTTATTGTTTACAAATCATCTTTGCTTATCCAACTATTGTGTGTATTGTCGAAGTTTTTCGGTACGCGTCCTTTGCTGAGAATTGACTCCATTGCAGCGATGACATCTTTTCCACTCTTCGACTTCAATGGTTTGGCCCAGGCGAATTTCGAAAATATATCGATGACGGTGAGGAGAAATTTATGCTTGGAGTTGTGTTGTGCATATGCAGACATATCTACAAGATCAGCTTGCCACGTCTCATCCAGGCCGCGTATATCCACATGTCGACGTGGATAATTTCGCCGAGCTGGCTTATGCAACTCCTCCACCACAGCACGTTTCTTTTCACTCATTATTTCTCCCCCGCAACGCTTTTTATCATAGATTCAAGATAGTTGTTTGAAGGCTTTTTCCGCTTCTCACCGATATTGACATCTTTTAAAAGTCTGACGTCACCGTTGAGATCCTTGATCGCACTTTTCAAATTGTCTATTTCAGCACGGAGGTTGGTGAGATCAACTTTTACACGCTTTTCAAGAGCCGTTATATTCGATTCAAAAAATTGTTTCGTTGAATCACGTAGTAAGACCGTGTTATGATTAGTCCCACCGATAAACGAACGGAGGTTTACAGCATCATCATCTTTTATCGGCGAACCAACATTGACCAGCCGTTTTCCTTCCAAATCATAATCACCGTCTGCTGTAGTCTTAAATCCAGCACCTGGTTTACCGGGAGGACCCGCACCACCTCTATTCAATTGGCGTCCGAACACATCGACGGTCATGTTGTGAATGCGTGAAAAAAAAGAGCTCGCACATGTTAATAAATGATTTTAGCTTCACGTAATTCCTCAATAATTGATATAATCTCGTTGGAATGGGAGGAGTTCCCGGCAGCTTGTGATGCGAGTAGTAGACGAAGACGATCCACTAGTTCATTCGGATCATCCCAATAAACATAGTCGAAAGAGGTATTTTTTCGTGCCACCTTATACGTGGGCACACCACCACCTTTATGCCCGCCATTTTGCCTCAGTATTTCCGATATATAATTTTTAAATTTATAGCTAGTATCTCGGCGTATTGCACCATCATGTCGATAATATTTTCTATGAGCATTCGTAGCAATGACAATTTTCCCATAAGTCTCCAAATCGGTCGGTGTAAAATATTCAAACTTGGGCGCTTTTTTAAACAACAACTCAACCAAGCCAACAGTTTTCGGGTACTTTTTATCCCCCACATTAATGTGATCAGGTTTGAATTCTATGAGTGAATCGCCGATCACTAATTTATTGCCGGTGAGGTTTCGCACTCCATATGAGACGTCGAGGGTGGTTTTTTTATTGCTACGCAGCAGTCCCAGATATTCATGTATTAATTCATCAACATCTTTAATTGATTTTTCATCATCATCATCAGGTGACAACCAATCATCCTCAACATCACCCTCATGTTGAATTGTTTTATCCAAAGAAACGTTCTGAAGGGTTTCTTCAATATCTTGATGATCCTCCTTCTCCTCCTCCTTCTTGATATTCACCTTTTCATCCTTAATTTCATGCTTCACATTTGTATTATATGAAACTAGCTCCTCTAACGGTCCAACGATCGGTTTAAACACATCTTGCATTTTCTGCTGTGCAGTATCACGACCCCTTTTTAACATTCGATGTTTTCGTCTAATCGCATCACTTGCCTTGGCAAGTTGACACAATACGTCCTTTTCCCTTAAAAGATCTTTGCTTTTCATGTTGACACTGGCAAGTCAGACCTGAGACTGTCTCTTTTCCAACGATGTGTAATCATTTATCGTCGATGGTTAGAAAAAAATCAAATCCTCTCCTATATCTACCCTCATTAATTTCACTGTCCTTGTCAATAGTAATAAATCCATACTTGTCGGACTTCCAACACTTTACACACATATTTTTGAAGCATGTATAAGTCATATCGGTATTCACGTGGTCGTTGTATACGTGTTTAAGATTCATATCGTCCTGTTTAAATAGCACCACGAAATTTGCGTTATCTCTTACAAGATGTTTCGGGATGCGGGTATATGTTTGAAAAAGATAAAAACTGTCGACGATCTCGTGTCTTCCCATGGAAAAAAATGCTCTCACATTATCCTGTTTTTCACAAGCTATATCGTCAAAGATAAATATCGAGTTTGGACGGGCGTCACTCGGTGATACAACTTGTTCATGCTCGTTGAATGGATAATATTCGACGCCATGGATAGGTTGAAGCAACTGTTCCAATAATCGATATTTTGGCTGCTTCAACGATTTGGAATATAGATAAATGTTCTCAAATCTCAAGCCATTTGGATGTATGAGGAGTGTGAGTAATGCATTAGTTTTCCCACAATTTGACGGACCACAAAACACAGCACGAATGCTATCAGGTAGTATATTACCATGACGCTTTTGCTTCCTTGCCCCACCGCCATCCTCTACAAATTTATCGAAATTTATTACGGAGAGTTGACCGCCCGAAACTTGTTTCTTGGACACCATCTCGCATACGACTAATCGAAAAACCCTATAAATACATTATTATAATGTGCGGAATGATCAGTCGAGAATTAGCTGGCTCACGGTGATGATCGTGCATGATAAACCGGGTAAAGGTTTAATCAACAGTCTAATCAACAATCTTCCCGTCGAACTACATCTGCCGGGCTATCAGTATTGTGGACCTGGCACAAAGTTGGCTAAGCGTATTGCTCGTGGTGATCCTGGTATAAATCCATTGGACGCTGCGTGCAAAGTACATGATATCGCATATTCGAAAAATCGTGATAATCTCGAAGCGAGACATTTGGCGGATAAAGTGTTGGCTGAACAAGCCTGGCAACGTGTGACATCAAAAGACGCTAGTTTTGGTGAGAGAGCAAGTGCTTGGGCCGTGACAAACATTATGAAGGCGAAAACAAAATTTGGTATGGGCATGAAGCCGCTGAAGAGGAAACAGCAAAAAAGTGTTTGCTTGAAAAAAGTCATTAGCGCTGCACGGAAAGCGATGATTCGTAGTGATGACCCGCGTAAAGTCATCATGTCAGCATTAAAAGGTGCCCGTGCGAGTGTAAAGGGTGTTAAAGTACGTACGCCCCGGGTTTTACCGGTTCCCCGGAAAATTGGTGGTTTATTGCCCTTTCTCATACCCATTTTTGCCGGCCTCAGCGCTGCTGGTGCATTGTCTGGTGGGGCTACTGCAATAGCCAATGCTGTAAATGCTGCTCAAGCGGCCAAAAAGGAATTGGATGAAAATAAGCGACATAACCAAACAATTGATGCCATTGCTTTGGGTAAAGGTTTACACTTGAAACCGTACAAGCAGGGTCTGGGCCTTCATATCAGGCCAAAAAACGTATAATCACGCTACCACATCGACCTCTCACCGACCGCTATCTGCTGAAATACGTGAAAATCATGAAAATTCAACATTTTCGAGGGGTTTATATGCGTGATACATTACCCGCGAATGGACCGCTCAAACATGAATCAGCAATTGTGAATTTGGATGAAAATGTGGGTCCTGGCACACACTGGGTTGCATACAAAAAGACTGGAGGGAAAATCTGTTACTTTGACAGTTTTGGCAATCTTTTGCCCCCATCGGAACTCACAAAATATTTTGGTGTTGGTAGCGTGAATTATAATTATAAAAGATATCAGGAATATGATACAATTGAATGTGGACACTTGTGTCTCAAGTTTCTCTCCGGACAGTTAAATCGACGAGACAAATACACGCTATATAAACGTGAATTGTAGAGCCGGGAGTTTAGTTGATAATTCGACAGCATCATGGATGACAGCTTCACATTGACCATCTCCGGATCTCCTCCGTTCTCGAGGCACAATACTTTCCGCCCATTGAACTATCTCCGCATAAGAATTATAGTCTCGGACTCGTTGAGCTGCTGACATTCAATTCCATTCCCAATATCGACATTGGATGCAATACATTTTATGCTGGAACGCATGTGGTGACTATACCGACGGGGAGTTATGAAATAGAGGATATTGAAAAGTATTTACAAGCCGAATTATCACCCAAAAACGTGAAAATTCAGCTTAAACCAAATACTAATACGCTACGCAGTGAAATCGAGTGCAATGTCCCTCTCCTCTTCACACCCACTAATTCAATCGGACCTCTGTTGGGTTTTGCACCAGTCAGGTTGGAAGCCAATAAAAGACATGAATCTGATCTACCGGTATCCATTCTTAAAGTGAACGCCTTACGTGTCGAGTGTAACATAACCACTAGTGCATACATTAACGGACAAAAAGCTCACACAATTCACGAATTTTTCCCATCTGTACCGCCTGGCTATAAAATTATTGAAATACCCTCGAACGTCATTTATCTACCAATCACGAGTCGGATAATTGACAGCATACAGCTTCGTATTGTTGATCAGGACGGGGATTTGGTGAATTTCCGCGGTGAAGTAATCACCATACGACTGCATATAAAATCCCAATGGGCATAGTCTACAATAGAGTAGCTAATATTAATAAGCCATCATGGGATCGCGAAATCAGTCGCCGATCAACGCTCAAAGCGCTAACACCTCAAAACCTGCTACTCTTGAAGAATTTGGGTCTCAGAGTTCGTGGAGTACGCGTGTGAGGAATTATTTATTTTGTGCATTGTGCATCTGTTGTGTGAAATGGAGGAGGAAATCATAAATATTCAGACACCCATTATCTTCGATGAATCCATCATACATTATGAGGTCCATGCTCATCAACCATACGCGTCGTCAACCTACAACAACAGTGATGAAATACGTATATCAATTCAGCATCAAGATTTATCAATCCTACCGAGCAAAAGTTCCCTCCACATTTGTGGAAAACTGACGAAGAATGATGGTACGCCGACAGCTACAACAAGTCTCATTAACAACGCTATATGTCATTTATTTGAAGAAGTGCGCTATGAACTTAATGCCATAGAAATTGATCGTAATAAGAATGTGGGTGTTACAAGCCTTATCAAGGGATATACATCTCTCACACCAGCTAAGAGTACAATGCTTGAAAATACTGGCTGGCTCGACGTTGAAGAAACAAAACAAATCGTTGATGTAGCAGGTAACTTTGATATCTGCATACCACTGAGTATGCTGTTGGGCTTTGCCGAAGATTATCGAAAAATGGTTGTGAACGCAAAGCATGAATTAATTTTGACCAGATCACGCAGCGATGACAATGCAATAATACAAACAGCTGCTGAAGATTATAAGCTCCAATTGCAGAAAATAGAATGGCTCGTACCATATGTAACGGTGGCGGATCAACGGAAAATTCAGCTTTCGAACTTTATCGCCAAAGACGCCGCAATTTCCATGAGCTTTCGTACGTGGGAATTGTATGAATATCCATTGCTGCCTGCCACTTCTAAACATGTGTGGTCCGTCAAGACTTCA
The DNA here is from genome assembly GCA_963989365.1 of Rhimphoctona megacephalus. NCBI lineage: Eukaryota > Metazoa > Arthropoda > Insecta > Hymenoptera > Ichneumonidae > Rhimphoctona > Rhimphoctona megacephalus. The sequence continues at coordinate 1,914,127 of OZ022419.1, forward strand.
ACACAGCTGGAAAAGCCACGATATGTAATTCTTGCGTTTCAAACGGGACGAAAAAATTGATAAGGCAAAAAATGCGAGTCGTTTTGATCACTGCAATGTAACCGATGTGAAACTCTACTTGAATTCACAATGTTATCCATATGGTAACATGAATTTGAATATACAGCAAAATCAGTATGCACTGCTCTATGATATGTATACAAATTTCCAATCCATGTATTACAATAAGGAGACTGAGCCATGGTTGAACAAAACGGAATTTTTAAAATATGCACCACTTGTTGTAATTGATTGCTCAAAACAAAATGATTCCCTCAAGTCTGGTCCCGTGGATGTTCGTCTTGAATTTGAAACAAAAACGAACATTCCTGCACAAACATGCGCATACTGCCTCATTCTACACGATCGTATTGTCGAATATAATCCCATAAGTGGTGGGGTAAAAAAATTGGTATAAAATCGGGGGTGATGATGCTGCTGGACATTAGTCAAGATGGAGTTCATCGTCGATCTACAAGGTTTCAAGGGGCCTCTCAATGAATTCATCCTCAAAGAAATATCAATCGTTCAAGCTTATGACAAAAATGTTGAGCCTCTGACGCTTATCTTCGAATCGCCATACGCCTGGGACACTCTACCAGCGAGATACAAAATGACAAACAAATGGTTGGAACGTAATTTTCACGGACTATCATGGGATTATGGCAGTATACCATACGATGCAGCAAAAGTGATAATTCAAACCATCTTAGAACGAGCTCGTGCAATATACGTGAAAGGTTGTGAAAAGTCTTCGTGGCTGATGAGTTTCTTGGATCTATCAACGGAAATTATCGATTTGGAGACTCTGGACTGTCCATCGCTGCAGAAGTTGCCAAAAATTCGACCCAATTGCCCCCACCACCACCACCACCGCAATTCGAAATATAATTGTGCGAATGAGAATGTGAAATCTCTGAGAAGTTGGTTATATGTCTATCATGCATTGTGTGAACGAGGGATTTTTGAATAAACAAAACATTTTTATGATTATATATGGCTTTTTTCGTTTTTATTATAAACACTCATCTCCTTCTCTTCCTCCTCCTCCTCCACTCAGCATACATTATTACAAATGATTTTTGACAACGATGAGAATCATACATATTTTTACATTTCTTTTCCACAAACGATGAAATTTTTTCACGTCGAAGATTTTTGAATGTGTTTGAACTCGATTTTACTCCACTTGTCGGCAAACGTTTCCATGTAGAGTTCCCTCGAGCGAGCTGCCTCCAACAGCTTTTTGAATTCATCCTCGTCCTGGTCGAAAGCCTCGGCGAGTCTCGCTGGTAGAAAGACCATGTATTGCCCTCCGATGTCAGCGATGTATCGTTTCCCAAATTTGGTTTTCACCGATCGAATATTGTGGATTGGATGATCAGTCTTAACCTCGAGATCAACCAGCTTCTTCGTTGGCAGGTTGTTTTCCAATGTGGCAACTTTGTTCAATGATTTGAACTCCATTTTAGAAAGAGAGAGTGATGTTGAGAAGGTCTGACTTGGAGCTAGTCTTGTAGCAGAATGATGACGCTCTCGATTCCTTCTCTATGATTTCAGTTTCCATCCCCACCTCCTTCCCTTCTCCCACGATCGTGTGCAGCTGATACCCAGAAAACTGGTTCAAACACGTCGTCAGCCTATGATGTTCCCAATTCCTTATCCATGATTTCAGTCTCCATGCCCGCCTTGTTTCCTTTCCACACAATCGCCCTATGCAGCTGATATCCTGAACAGGTTCAAACGCGTCGTCAGCCTCCCCCGTCTGTGGACACGTGCACTCCGGAACAGGCTCAAACGCGTTCTTCGCTCTCGCGACATTTCCTACAATTTCGACGTAGAGGTGTGGGACCGTCAATGTGATCTTCCATCGATGGTGTATTCCAATGTTCATTGCATCGGCGAAATGATTTAATTTCACTGTCGGATTTGTAATATTCTGGTAAACGCTCCCACAAAATATCTGTGTAGTCACTGAAATATTTTTTAAACGCCGTTGGTGATATAATTTCTAGCTCTTCTCGCGTAATTTCTCGAGGATTCCTAATGCGTTGAATCACATAAATATTCACCAGTTGTTCCATTATAAAGCACTTTTCACAATCTCGGCGCATGGGTCCAACAGCATCAACATGAGTCAGTTCCCATGGTGGATTAAAATGATCATCACACTCCTGATATGATTGCATCTCACTATCACACTGTAAATGCTCTGGTAAACGATCCCACAATGAAGTTATACAGTAGCTAAAATATTTTAAAAGCAAAGCCTTGGGAATCGATTCGAGTTCATTTTTCGTCAATGTCCAGGGGTCTTTCGATGGGTGGATTGCATACATACTCGCACATCTATCCGTCTCGAGATCAATTTTGGAAATGAAATTGTTTTTTAAATGATATTGTTTAAAATGCTCCTCCAAGCATACATCTATTTTTCATACTTTCTCTCTCACACTCACTTATCTTCCCATCTGGTTGTCTCGCTCCCTCCCTCCCTCTCTCTCTCTCTCTCTCTCTCTCTCTCTCTTTCTCTCCCCCCCACTCACTATCCTTCCGACCATCTCTCTTCCACACACCTCGTTCCCCTCTGGGTCTACAGCTGGGCCAGGTCGCGGGGGAGGGGAGTGTAGTAGAAGAGCTAGGAGGCATTCTGGATCAAGTCGAGGCGAGGGGCATGCGGCGCAGGGGCTCCGCCCCCGCACCGCATACCCCTCGCCTCCATTTGAGCCAGAACCCGCATAGCTCTTCTACTGGCGATTGTGATTTTTCTGAAAAAATTCACCATTTTTACACGTTCCAAAAAATCCGCTGTGTGTGATATCCATAAATTATATATATTTTTTTAATTCTCTGCCATGTGTAAACCAATGATTATCAATTATTAATCCTTATTCATGAATATCACACGCTGCGGATTTTGTGGGACGTGTAAAAATGTTTCGTGAAAGATGGTGAAATTTTTCAGAAACATCAAAATGACCCAAAATGTGAAGTAAATGTTTGGCTGAAAACTGAAAAAAAAACAATGAAATCAGTTCCAATATTTATTTATTAATTTCTTTCATCCATAATTTCTTGAGGAATGGAATTATGAGTGGAAAAAAACAATAAAAAATATAATTCACGATTGATAACTAATAATTATTGGTTTACACGCGGTATGAAATAAGAAAAAAATAGAAGGGATGGATATCACAAGCTGCGAATTTTTTGAGACATGTAAAAATATGTCTACAAAAAAGGTGAATTTTTTCAAAAAAATCAAAACGGTCCAAATTTTGAAAAAAAAAATATTTTTGGATTCAAACTAAACAAACATATGAAATTGCCTTTTGATAATTTTTTTGTATTTTTTTATGAAACTGCAATTCAAGACAATAAAAATTACCTCCTATTTTATTTTGATATCTCTGTGCTGAAAAAGTAATGAGCGTTTAAAAAAATGTCTTGCAAAATTTTGAAAAATTCATTATTTTTAAACGGGTTGAGATAAAAATCTAAAAAAATCCGAAAAACTCCTTTCAGTAGTTACTTGAAAATGAAAAAATTTCGACAAAATCAAAAATGGTCGGGGTCACGGCCTGACCGGTTTAGCATTGAATGCCCCACATTCAAAATTCTCTGCCTATACTCGTAGATGATATTCATAGTTAGTACATTCGGCGTAGTCAAAATACACTGACAGTACTACCAACTTTATAGGCCAAATGTGACTGTAAGACCGGGGATTGTGAAAAATCGGTGCCGACCAACAAGCTGCTAAAAGCCCCGAATGTCATCCAATAAATGAGATCTCCGTACTGCATATAGGTACGACTTTGTTTTTTTTTTTTTCAAAATAAGAGAAAAAAATAAACAATAATGCCAGCATTACATTCGTCAAGACGGAACAATTTATGTAGAATTATAATTTGAAATTTAAAATGTAGAGATAGATCACTGCCCTTACTGTATATAGATCGCGATAGGTGTCATCATGTTTGTATTTTTTTTCGAACTTTTCGAAAATGTACTTGTCTCGATTCACTACAGCGAATCTATATAACAAAAAGTTGCAACTATTTAAGTATTTTTATTGAATTTTCATAAGTTCAAATAGCTATAGCTTTTACAAAAAAAGTCCGTCCACTCTGAACCTGCGTTTTAAAATTTTGTAATTATACCTAGTTTCTGAAAGAAAAGAAATCAAAAATCGATAATGCCCTTTTCAGAAAATCTCCGTTTTTTTGCATTAAAATAGAAAAAAGTGGAAATCTCTATTTTTAGACTCGGTGTATTTTTTTATTTCAAAGAACATCAAAAATTTCGTAAAATTGCCATTGATCATTTTTATTTTAGGACCCATAGTTTCCGAGTTATCGCAGCCTGAACCCAGATGGTTTCAACAAAAAGTCAAAAATTCAACCAGCTGTAAACATTGAAAAAATTGCCAAATCGAAAAATTCCGAAATACGTGTCCGCTTATTTCTCACATAGAAAGAAAATAAAAAATTCACAGGATTCAAAAGAGTGATTTTTTGAGACTGTAAAAGTGACGTGAAATGCCCCATATATATCTACGCATGTGTATATCATCTGCAGGGAAAACTCTATAGAGCGCAGCATTTACCGCTGAACGCTACCATTCTACCTGTTCCTTCACGTCTTCGGACGTGACATAATTAATTCAAAAAAATTTACTTCCTTCAAATCTCATAAGCGGGTTTCAGAACCAATACCACCGTACTGGGCTATGAAAAGGAATAAAACCAATATTCTGCGCAATTAATTCTTAATGTAAAGCGTATGTCAAAACAGAGTCATTTGCACTTGTACTGGGATTCATTTCAATCTGAATGAAAATATTATGAAAAAATAAGATGCGATATTTCCTTCTTGTGAACCCTGATGAGTACGCATAAAATAAATGACTTTTTACGCATCGAGATGAATCCAATGTGGAAGACTATTTCTTTAGATCACGTTTTACGATCGAATAGTCAAATCATGCCTACGATAGTTGGTTTTGTCTCCCGCAGTTAATTAAAAAATGTGTAGGCCCTTCAAAGCTCAAAAGTGGGTAACAGATTCAATACCTCTGCACTAGGCTATGAAAAAAATGAAACCAATGTTTCGCGTAATGAATTCTTAATATAAAGTATATTCCACAACAGAATCACTGCACTCTTACTTGTCTTCATTTCAATCTGAACGAACAAATGATCCAAACCTTAAATGCAATATATGGTTCTTGAGAACCCTAATATTTAAATACGCATAAAATAAATGATTTTTTACGTATTGGGTGAATCAAATGTAGAAATATATTTCTTCAGATCATGTTTTATGACCCATTACCGGAATCATGTCCATGATAGTTGGTTTCATCTCCCGTAGTTAATTAAAAAATATGTAGGCTCTTCAAAGCTCAAAAGTGGGTTACAGATTCAATACCTCTGCACTAGGCCATGAAAAAGAATAAAACTAATGTTTTGCGTAATCAATTCTTAATATAGTGTATTCCACTACAGAATCACTTGCACTCGCACTTGGTTTCATTTCAATCTGAACGAAAAAATTATCCAAACATAACATGCAGTATTTAGTTCTTGAGAACCCTAATAAATACGCATAAAGCAAATGATTTTTGACGTACCGAGATGAACCAAATATGGAAGACTATTTCTTCAGATCACGTCTTATGATCGATGACCGAAATCATATATACGATAGTCGATTTCCTTTCCTATAATCAATTTAAAAAATTGTAGGCCCTTCAAAGCTCAAAAGCGGGCTTCAGAACCGATATCTCTGCACTGAGCGTGTGAAAAGGAATAAAACCAAAGTTTTATGAATGCACTTTAAAGTGCTTATGGAACGGAAAACGACGTTTTTTTAGAACTCTTCAACCTTCAGAGGTCAGTGGCCTATTCTGGGACATCCTGTATTTTAGTTGTTGCATAATATCTGTTCTATTCACTGGGCACTTCCTAGATTGTCCCATTATTGCAATGATTGATGTGCACTTAAGTCCATCCGTAGTTAGCAACTGTTATGTATTATTACTTACCGTTTCCTATTAGCACGAGTTTTAACCATTTCAGAGAATCCCCCTTGAACCTCGCTCATTCCACCTGCGCTGAGCATCACCTTGAGACTTGGTTCACGATATTTTAGCTCTGCGACGCTTTTGTATACCCAGGATGCATCTCCCAAACTAATTTTGCTGTTTACCACACTCGCAAAACCCACGATGACATGCGTGCAAATATGAGAGTCTATTCCTGAAGGACTGAGTTCCCATGTCGAGTTCAACTCTCTTGGTATTGTATAGTAGCAGACGATGATCGGACTATTTAATCGTTAACATAAAATGAATAATAATATAAGTATTCTAACAAAAAATAGTAAACTTTCAAAAACTGGGGACGGTGGAAGAAAATAGCAGTCAACATTTTTTTTTCAATCATACCTAGAACGCATGATCAGGGTTGACGTTGTCTCCAACGAATAGTGAAAAATTTTCTCCATTTATCGGTTTTCGAATGGGTTTTTCGTTAATTCAACTACCATGAAGATCAATTTTTCGTACATAAATCACTTTGACATTAAAAAATGACGAGATTCTACATGTAAATTTCTTCATCGCTATACGAACGATTTTATTACCAAAAAAATCATGAAGTCGATAGGGATTCTGGTTATGCGTTAGGAGATAAGAAGCATAGATTATGAGTTCTAGAGATAATGATGGAGACTAAAATTGATTGCGCACACTCTTCGATAAACATGGAATCAAATTTAATATTATTTATAATTAGCTTATCTCAACGTAAACATTTGCGAGGGTTTGTGCGGGAGGTAATGAACGAAACAATAAACGATTATAAAGTTAAATCTGTTCAAAAGAGTGCTCTTTCTTTTTTTTTGTTTCGTTGAGTCGTCGAATCGGATGGCTCTGGGTCGTGTTTTGCCATTTTTTTGTTAATTTTTCTGTTTCGGGTTTCCGCGTTTTTGCACAGTGTTTTGATTTCTGCACAATGGAGTTTGTTATTTCACATCAAAACAAGTTCATTTAATTCTGGGAATTCATGCATACGATGAGCTTCCCAAAGCCCCTTGGCCCCCACCACAGCCCGTGCATCAATTCAGTCAAGACTGCGAAAAGGCCCTCATCTCAGGATTCTCTAACTTACAAGGAAAGGTACTTTAGTGTCCCCTTCCGATTTCGATAATTTTTTTATATATTATAGCCCATCGAAAAATAAGAGACACATATTTTCTTTTATCGCCTCTTAAGTGACTTTTAGGGGTGAAATGAACCTTCAGGGTTGGGCATGTTTTGCAGCTAGTACAATGTTTCGTATAGAAGCCATCAACCAATCGAAACTAAACCAATTGCAAACTGTTCCTCGCGTTAAATAACCAATTTGGCACGTCCACCTTTTTATGTACCCTCATTGCAAGGGGATGAACAACCCCTTGAAATTGATATATTTTTTATATAAAAAACAATTTATATCCGATTTTAATAAAACAAACTCAATTTTGAAGACCAAAAAAATAAAGTTAACGTGTTTTTAGATTTCTCCCAGAAAAAGAATTAAGCAGTAAAACACCCATACAATCCTAAATTTTATTTTAAGTACCGAGAGATTTAAAAAAATTCTTCAATCATACTAAGATTATTGTATGTACACTGATACACAAAAAAAATATATATTCTGCATCTAGCATCAGCTGTTATCATAATTATCTGAACAATTCAACACTCCTCCATCCTTTATGTTCATGAGGTTCATGATTTTCAATTTTCTGATAGCTCTAGCGTTATAAATACGTAAACTATGCTTCCAAATTTTACGTATATTTAATTTAACACACCATTACATAAATTAAAATTTTATTTTGATCACAACATAGGTGATATAATCTTCATGTACTAATAATAGATTTCAAGTCATATTTTCATTTCGATTATCTTGATCCTAAAATTCATCAAGAGACTCGGTAGAGTCTCGGGGCAAGTACATTGACAGCCCTGTCGTCTGCTGGCCCGAGCTCGCCGAGAATATAATTTCTCTGAATAAAACGATTCGCGGTGGTGGGGGTACAATTGGCATGTCATTTTATTTAATTACAAAGCTGAGGAGTCATTTGGAAACTTAAAAATTGAACTTTCAGCTAATTAAGAAATTCTCTTTCGATTGCGCCCAAAATCAGCATGATCGGTGGCGTCATTGCTGAGAAAAAACTTTGCACGGGCTCAAGATTATGCAAAAGTTACTAACACGTTCATGGATTTCATGTGCCTGTATACAACACCATCAAAGGCCTCTTGATGCCAGCTATAACACATTTCTATGGATATGGAAGCCTCGTGTCCCGGCGACAAAAGTAGCGAGTTGCGGTTGGTCACGACACTCGCTGTACCGATCCAGAGGAATAAAGTTCTTGATTGTCTGTGTCTATATATACAATACCATATGTCAGTTTTTGATGGTTATAAACAAACGGAGTTTCGATGTTACGAAGTGCGGGATTAATAAAAAAAAAACGTTTATCATTTCATGGATCATCTAATGGAATGCATATAAAATTCAGCAAGCATATGCTATCTCGGAATAAAACGATTCGCCGTGGTGGGGGTAAAAACTGAAATTCATTTTCTTTAATTACGAAGCTCAGGAGGCATATGATGATTTGAAAATTGAACTGGAGATTTATTACGCAAAAATACTTCGATTGAGCCTTAAATCAGCACGATTGATGCGGAAAGTCTGAACGGAGTTTTCGAAGTAAGAATAAGTGCTTATACGCGAGACGCGTTTGTGGATAAATTCGGGGAAAAAAATTATTTCGCGATCTGTGAAAAAATAAATAGTTCGAAGTACCCATACCGCGGAAAGTCTGAACGGAGTTTTCGAAGTGAGAAGTGCTTACGCGGGACATGTTGTGGATAAATTTGAGAAAAAAATTATTTCGCGATCTGTGAATAAATCAATAGTTCGAAGTACCCATACCGCGGAAAGTCTGAACAGAGTTTTCGAAGTGAGAAGTGCTTACGCGGGACGTGTTGTGGATAAATTCGAGAAAAAAAATTATTTCGCGATCTGTGAATAAATAAATAGTTCGAAGTACCCATACCGCGGAAAGTCTGAACAGAGTTTTCGAAGTGAGAAGTGCTTACGCGGGATGTGTTGTGGATAAATTCGAGAAAAAAAATTATTTCGCGATCTGCGAATAAATTTATTCACAGATCGCGAAATAATTTTGGATCGTACGCGTACGATCCAAAAATGATTTCTTTAATATAAATTCTATGACAGCAATTTAGGGTTTCATTCAAATTCACGTATTTTTTTATTTTTTCCCCCTTTCGATCGCGACTAATTAGAATCTCGTGGCTTAAACAGTATTGAAAATATGAATGTTTTTTCACGAACAGTTGTGAGGTTATCAATATCTTGGTTAGGTTCGATTGATTCTTGGTTACAGTAATAATAAGAAAGTGATGGTGTGAAAATAGTGAAGTGCTTTTAATCAACTTTCGAACAGTGCTGAAATGAATATGTATTTTTTATTATTGTTAACTCTGCAGTTTTTATTTTCCACACTTAACTCTATCACGGAAACGAAAGTGATCTCTTTTCTCTTTCGCGATTAAATGTTCCTCGTATAAGATTTCTTGAGAAATCATTCTTTTCGTTTCTTTGCTAACTATGAAATGGTATACGTTGAACCATGATATGAAATGGTATACGTTGAATCATGATTAGTGTGAATCGATGTAAATTTGGAAAAGAAACTCTATAAAACTAATAATGAGTGTCAAAAAAATGTATATGGCAAAGTTTGTCATTATCATGCCGAGTTTTGAGCAGAGTCTAATAAATATTTTTTTTAACTCTACACCGTTGAAAATTTATTTTATTGGTCCCTTTCCTCTTTATTATAAAATGTTCCTAGGTTGCCATAATAAGATTTGTACATCATAAAATGTTCCTTGCATGATAATTGTTGGTCCATTTCAAAAGATTTTCGACGTCGTTTTTCTATCCAAAATATAGTCTAGAATCATCTCGCGTTTGATGAATTAATAGACAAATACACTGTCAACCTGCATCTGGATGTATATGGATGCATCTGGATGATAACCGTAGTAAGTAATATATCTTTATGTCAAAATGGCTCGTATAATATATCTTTATGTCAAAAGTCTATGGCGGTATATACTCCATATCCTGGTATTATCAAAATTTGTATGTTTCGATTGCAAAGAATACCTATAGACTCTGGAAATTCTGTGAAGCGACAAATATACCAAGTATTTCCACTTTTTGGCTCCGATTGTAGCATTATGAATTGAACATTTTATTATGAAATTTCTTCGATTGCTCATTTGTCAATGGGATCAAAATTATTGTCTTCGGAACGCCATGAATATATGCAAAATTTCAGAATTTTGTTTGGCTCAATATGCGCTCTATTTTTTCACTTTACTACTTTAGTTGTAACATTATGAATTTTGAAAAATTGTTTCAGGAAGTCTTCCGATGTGTTATTACTGATATTATCAAAATTTGTATAATTGAATTGCAATGGATACCTACCGCCTTTGAAAATTCTGTGAAGCGACAGATGTGCCAAGTATTTTCCCTATTAGGAATTGAAAATTTTGTTATGAAAATTCTTCGATTGGTCATTTGTCGATGAGTTAAGAATTGCTGGCTTCAGAATGCCACGCATACATGCAAAATTTCAGAATTTTGTTGGGCCCAATGTACGCTACATTTTTTCAATTCCCTAATTTACTTGTAGCATAATGAATTTTCAAAAATTGTTTCAGGAAGTCTTCTGATGTTTTTTTACTGATATTATCAAAATTTGTATCATTGGATTGCAACGGATACCTACAGACTTTGGAAATTTTGTAAAGCAACAAATGTACCAAGTATTTCCACTTTTTGGCTCTAATTGTGGCATTATGAATTAAAAGTTTTGTTATGAAAATTCTGCGGTTGCTCATTTGTCAATGTGATCAAAATTATTGTCTTCGGAACGCCATGAATATATGCAAAATTTCAGAATTTCATTCGGCTCAATTGAACTATATTTTTTCACTTCCCCACTTTAGTTGTAGCATAATAAATTTTGAAAAATTGTTTTAGGAAGTCTTCTGATGTGTTTTTACTGATATTATCAAAATTTGTGTCATTGTATTGCAACAGGTACGTACAGACTTTGAAATATCTGTGAAGTCACAAGTGTGCCCAATATTTCCACTTTTTTGCTCGAATAGTGGCATTATTAGGACTTGAACATTTTATCATGAAAATTCTTCGGTTGCTCATTTTTGCATTGGATTAAAATTTGGCTTCGAAAAGTAATGGCTACATGTAAAATTCATAAACTTTATTGAGCCCAATGTGTGGTATGCCTGAGTTGTCGCATGATTAATTCAAAAAATTGTCAGAAAGTCTTTGGTTCCTTTTTTCTGGAAGTATAAAAATTTGTTTCATTGGAACGCAACGGATACTTACAAACTTTGAAAATTTCCTGGAGCAAAATGTGTGCTCAGTATTTCTACTTTTTGGCTCCTATTATGGCATAACGAATTGAAAAATATTTTCAAAAAGATTTGCTCTACGGATGCTCTGGTTGTGATGGTACGAAAATTTGCACGAAAATAATGCAACTGGTACAACTCAACTCGATCCATTTTCTTGGGCATAGTACTGATCTAAGTTTGTCCGCTTTGTTGAATTTATTGTTTTAAAATATCCATAACATACTTTCTGGACTTTTCAATATTCAAAGATAATATTAAAATATCTGTAAGTTCTAGTTTTGAGGCTTTCACGGCCATTATTGTTATAAATATCAAAATTTGTATCAAAATTTGTATCTTAGGAATATAGCCGATACCTACAAACTTTTAACATTTTGTGAAGCGATATGTGCGCCAAGTATTTCCACTTTCTGACTTTGATTGTGGCATTATGAATTGAAAAATTTATTACAAAAAGTCTTCGGCTGCTCATTTTTGCATGGGATTAAAATTTCTGTCCTCGGAACGCAATAGACACATCCAAATATTCTAAACTTTGTTGAGCTTAAAGTGCACTATGTTTTTTCACTTTTCCACTTTAGTTGTGGCATCATAAATTTAAAAAGTTGTTTCAGAAAGTCTTCGGATGCTCTTCTTCTGATAGAATCAAAATTTGTATCATTGGAATGTAGCCGATATCTACAAACTTTGACCATTTTGTGAAGAGGAGACATGTGTGCTAAGTATTTCCACTTTTTAGCTCTGATTATGGCATAATAAATTGAACAAGTTTTATTCCAAAGGCTTTCCTCTACAGTCGCTCTGGTTTTGATGGTATCAAAATTTGCTCAAAGCTAATGTGACTAATACAACTAAATTCATTTCATTCTCTTGGGTACGATCCTGATCTGAGTTTGTCCGCTTTGTTCAATATATTGTTTTGGAATTCCCATAACATACTTTTTGAACTTTTCTATATTCAATGAGAATATTGAAATAGTTGTAAGTTTTTATTTTCATGGTAGTAACTTCTTCAATGGTATTGAAAAATAATCATGACTCCACCTTGTTAATAAAAATAAGAATGAAAAAATGCGTGAACTTTTTTCACATTAGATTCGATATGTATTCTCTAAACATACGTGAAACTGGTTTTTTATTTTATCATTAATCAAAAATGAAAAATTTCGAAAAAAATCTCCATTTTTATCAACAAGCTAAAATAAGCGTAATATTTTTTCCACAAATCTACAAATATAACAAGGAGATACTGCTATTTAATATGTTTCTTTGATAAACACAAATTCAAATACCTACAAATTCTGTGGAAAAGTTCTGACTGCTCTAATCTTGCCTTCAAAAGCTTTGTAAATTTTTGTATCAGACTCTCAGTTCCCGACTTATTTTAGCCTGATTCTAGAAGGGTAAATCGAAATGTCAAAAAATTTGACTGGCTCGAGAATGAAAAAAATGCCAAATTGAAAATTGCAAAACACTTGTCCCTTTATTTCATGGGGAAAAAACCTGACTCGAAGTAGAAGGGGTCAGGGTTTGGAAATGAAAAAGCGATAATTTCCCAATAAAACCTGTTTCTAATCTATGTAAAGCGAAATGTTTGAAAAGAAAGAGAAAAGACGAATCCTATCATGCATAAAAATCTCCCTCGCGGAAGAAACCTAGACAAGTACATTTGTTGACCGCCGTTCCCATATTTTTCCACGAATATACATACACTGCAAAAACATTTCTCGCAAAAATCCCTGAGAAAATCAAATCCTATCAAAAATTAAGAAAAGTGGCCACTCTCAAAAAATGTATCAAATAAATTCAAATCACACAAAACAAAATGAGTTAATCCTCGCGAAAAGCTAAGGTTGGGTTTCGCAAAAAGTTATAAAATAAATTGAGCTATACTAAAATATATGTGGCCAAGTACGGGAGGCTTTATCATGTGACATAAAATCTTCAAATAATGTTGAATGTTGATAGAGAAAAGAATCAAGTTCGAAAATGCAATTGTTTTACCAACCAGAATGAAAATAAATACTCTGTATCAATAAGAGTCCGAAGCAAAAAAAGATTGCAAACGAAAAAAAAATAGATGAAAAAGAATTTCGGCCGAAGTACTTGGTGAGGTTGTCACCATGACCGACACATTATGTAAATTAAGTGAAAAAAACATTCGTCAAGTACTTCGGCCGATTTTTTTTTTTAATCTAATTTTTTTCTATGTTTTATAAAACAATTTGTAAGTCAAGGATGATGCATCATATTCTTCCGTCATTTCATCTTTGAAAGAATAATAATTCTGAGGCTGCTGACAGTAAAGTTAAATATAATTATCTATTTAAAACTTAGACCGAAATTGTTAATATCCTCGCTGCCTTTTCGCCCCTGAATGCCTTATTCTAATACACAACTTGGAAGCTAATGATAAAGTATTTAATTGTCTGAATTTTTGCCTTGGGGAAGACTGGTACTTGAGGTCTCTTCTATAACACCTTCCTGCCAAGCTATAATCGAATAATAACCTATCAACGAATTACTAACATCTCGAAAATACTTCGAGTCTGTAGTTAACTCTTTTGAAAACATTATAACTTTTTTTCTTATCACAGGAACGAAACGCTCCTATATTTAAACAACCTCAATAACGATGAATTTATGGTAGAAAATCTGTCTCATTCTCTTATGTCGAATTAGTAGTGTGAGCAGTACTGATTCCTGACATTGAAGTAGATCGATGATGTAATGATGCAGATACGTTGTAAGTTTTTTTTAATTATATACAGGCTCTATTGGAGTCTATATAAAGCGAAATATATGAAAATACTATAGAAAAAAGAAGTGATATCAAATAGCAAAAATCCCCTCCCGGGGAAAAAAACCTGGACAAGTACATTGGTGGTCCCTCGTTTCCCTATGATATCACAAAAAATCCAAAACCCCATTTAATTTTTTTTTTGTTTAATGTTTACTAATTTTATTCATATCCCGGAGGGAAACCAACCATATAGATCACGAAATATCCAGCCAAAAAACCAGATTTCACAATAAATGTTATTTCGAATTTATTTCCACAGAACAAAACAAGAATCAAAACATTAAAATATCAGCATCATCAAGATGAGAAAAATACCACTTATGGTGTGTAAAAAGTATCAATAGTCTAGAAAAAAATGAAAAAAGGTCGACATCTAAGTTACGTGCAGCAGTAAAATTTATGATATCAGTACTAGGACAAGTATTTCTTTGGTGACTGAGAAGATATCAATATGGACGTACCGGCAACGTAGGGCATGCAGTTAGTGCATTGCTTCTGGGATCTCCTAAGTCGAATAGCTACTTTTGTTTTGGCTATGGCGCGACCAATATTGCCAAATAGTATTTACTTATATGACCTAATAAAACAACATTGCCTGCGCCGTGGCTAGAACAACGAAAACAAGCAGGAACAGGAAATTTTGCATAAGATCCCGTGCTATTGTAATGTTAAAAAAAAACTTTGATTTATGTCTGTACATGATAGCACAGTTTTATTTGATTGGTAATCATTTGATGAACGGTCACCACCGTATGTTGAGCGTATACGCACAGAGTACTTGTCCGGCCCATAACTTTTTATTCCTTACTTGTCCAGGTTTTTTTCCCCGGGAGGGGATTTTTCCTATTTTTAATTATATTTTGAACAATAGTGATATTCTTTGAAGAAATGTTTGAAACAAAGTGATTGTTTAAACCATGAACATGTTACTACAGTAACATTTGTGCATTCTGCAATTTTACATTTCGATTGGTGCGACATCCCAAAAGCAAATTCGACGGGGTTTTCAAAATGCTCAAATCGTTCGTCCATGTAACGACTTTTGAATAAGGCATATCGAAATAAATTTTCGTACCCTGGAGATGACAATTAATTACGTACCAGAGACTACAATTTGATCATATTATTTCTTGAATGCAAATTTATATCATAATCCAGTAACATGATACTGTCTGAAAAATGTCTGACATAATTTTTCGGGATTCGAAATCCGAAGACATCAAGTGGTTGGATTTTCCCTGTCATCCCTTTTAGGATATTCATTATAATAATTTATTTGTCACGCGGTGTCACTTCGCTGACGACTTTGAGGTAATGTACATTCCATGAGTCTATTAAAAGGATACATTTCTCACCGATGCTTGAGAAGAAAACTTCTTGAAGCCATACTTTTAAATGTTCTGTAAATTAATACAAGTAAAATACATAGCAGATCTAGAGTCGCGGTAGCGACTCGAGACAAGTACATTTACGTATACTATAAGATGGCGAAGACGAGTCCCTACTAGAGTCTTTACAGCAAGCAGAGCGGTTTCGTATGGTTTTCGAAAATTGTTTCGGCGATATTTAATTAATTACAACGTTTTAAAAGATGTTGCTAGTTCACGTATTTTTTATTTTTTTTCTTTCGATCGTAACTATTTAGAACTCCGTAGCCTAACGCATATTGGAAATATTAATATTTCATCCTTCCAAATCATCAAAAAAATGGCATTTTTCGCACACATTTTTTGACGTTTAGCGGTTGCTGTATAGTAGTGACACTAGTTCTAACTAGAAATTTTCTGGTGATATGCGAGACTGTGTTTTTTGATGTGACAGCCGATGACTTTCTTCAGGATTTATAAGCAAGAGTGACAGCTGTCAGTTCAGAAAAAAGATCGCGATTATACTAGTGACAGTTGTGAGGTTAAAAAGTAAGGTTATAAAAATCGCGGGTGTGAAAGCAGATAATTTGATTTTTGATTAGACATATTCGAGATCAGGTCTTTAAACGCGTATTCGGTGAACATTTAATATCTTTGTTGTAAGATTATAAAGACCGCGGTCAGCTTCAACTTTTGATTAAAGTGACTTTTATTATATTATCGGTAGAAAAGTGATAGTGCAAAAATAAAGGGTAATTCAATAAATAAACTTTTGGACAGTGTCTAAATAAATAATTTTTTTTATTAACCCTAGTCCCAACAATCCATTTTTCCGAACGTAAACTTTAGAATGGAGTCGAAAACGGCGCCTCTTCTTTTTTACCATAAAATATTCCTTGCATGAAATAATGAAGTAACGATTTTTTTCGTTTTAGGACGTAGGAAGTGTTGAATCTTATTCATTTGCTATTCTTATTTTTATTTTTATTCAATGAATATTGCTTTGCCAGGTTCCAATGTGACGTAATTAAATATAAATAAATGCCGAAACATCCAACGTCATCCGGGAAATCTTAGTTTAATGTTTTCAAGAGATCGGCATAAAAGAATTGTCGTTTTGGTTTCTAAAATTAAAATTATATTTGAGCACAAATTTGGCACAGTATGTATCAATGGCACATTCGAATTTTGGAGGTAAAGCGAAGTTCAATCATTAATAAAACTATTTTAATTAATCGTAATATTACATTTTTTTCCTCCCACCTAAAGTCGATAATCTTTCAATCAAGAGATTCAGCTGTTTTTCAATAATCTCCGGCACTTGATGAAGGATTCCTTCATTTTTTTTCGTCCTTGTAAAATTCCAACTTTTGAAAAATCGTTGGAAATGATGAATTTGATTCTATTGCCGCACGATTTTCTGGTGCTTCTTTTTTATGTAAGACTTTGTCTTGACCGGACGAAATCCACAAAAAGCCTCGAAGTGACTCAATGCTATTACAAGCTCAGGTTTATGATTCGCATCCTTATAAATGTCAGGTTGTTCTTGATGTAATCTCTCGGCTCTTTTGTTTACGAAAGTAGTAAAAAAAAACTCATTTATTACTTTTTCATCTGCACAATGAAGATGGATTATCAGAACAACATTTTCAAGAATTTAAATCTTCGCTCTTAGATTAATCCGAATTGATTTCTGAAGCATTATTGGCAATTCACACTACCGATGGCGGCGCTCGCATCACTTGAGAAATTCTTATAACATTATTTATTCGTGATCCTCACTCATTTTCATCGATTGTCGTTAAAAATTTTCATCGTGCTTCCAAAAAAAAATAGCTATTTTGCACTCCAACAGCAATTTTTTTAGAAATCCGCTAGGGAGGCATGCTTAAGCCCGCTGCATACGACGCTTGCTTTACTGTTGGATCGCTTGCGTAACATACTTTGGTAAATCTATATTGCGATGGTAGACCTAGATGCCGCAGCCTGGTGAGCCCCATCAGCGCCATCTTTGAGGAAACCTGTAAACAAAAATAAATATTAATAACAATAATCATGAAGCAACAATAAATTAGTTAATGAAATTGTTGTTAGAGGGAGAAATTACGGAAATATTACTCACAAGCGGAGTAAAAGGGAAAACAATATATAAGGGACACCGGCGGATTAGAAATCAGCTTGTATCGCCCAAAGGATACTAACAAGGAAACCTTCCCAGGTGTACCCCGCCGATTTTGTTCCGCTTGGAGTATGTTATTCTATATTGAAATCTAAGAGACACATATTTTTTTTTTGCGGAAACTCATATTTAAGGGGTGAAACACACCCCTAAAGTTGAGGTCTCCTAGGGGAGGTTGTTCAGTTCCATATATATGCAGACAAGGGGGCAAAATCAAACCAATTGCATTCAATGCTTCATAAAAAGTTATGACTACTCGATTTTTTTCAGCCCTGAGGGGGTGAATAAGCCGAAGTTATAGGGGTTGAAAATTAAAAAAACGTTATAACAAACAGAATATGCTCGATATGGAAGTGAAAAAAATTGCATAATTAACAGTTTCAAAAGTTAAGAGATACATGTTTTTGCATTTTTTGAAAAAATGCATCCTTAAGGGTGTACTACCCTTACAACCGAATACCTTTAATTTCTGTAGATACGTATTTTTTTAAGTATCTATCTGCTAGAAAATATTCTTTTGGATATAGAACATATCGTGAAATTGTTTAAAAAGATTGTTATCAACATAAAAAAAATCCCTTGAAAATAATCTATAGAACATATGATTCAGGCATTGCAGATAATGAAAATTCTTTTCTTGAGAGATCGAAAAGTAGCTTTTGTCGCGATTTTGTTTCAACCAAGTTTTTGATGTTCCATTAAATCACTCTTAAAGAATAGAGGATGAATTCTTAAAGTTATTTTCATTTTTTATACTGTTTTTTTTTTCTTTCATTGAAAATGTCCTATAAAAAACGATGTGCACGATTCTAGCCGTAATTATTGTCTGAAACAAAATTTTTAAAAGATTATTAATTTACATGTGTGTCACTATTTTGCTATGGAGGGTTTATTTTTATTTTCATTTCTTTATTTTTTATTATCAAAAAACTGTTGAAAAAATCGGCTAAATTCGTTCTCGTTTTGTTAGAGAAAAAGAAGTTTGTTATACACGTGATGTTTCTTGTTACAATCACGTAGCAGTAAATGAACTGATATGTTTTATCATTTCGAACCTTACTTTGTATATGTTCGTTAGCCCTGCTTATTAGCTGTCTAATTCTTCGAGTTGATATTCTACTTCACCTATCATTGAAAGAAGTTTCAAAATACGTTGATAAGAAATACATAACTGTTATCTGCCTCTGCCTCTCTTATTTGGCATATGATGGCCTGCGCTACGTTTATAAGTCGCGTTCTTCAGAAATTGCTTCAATTCGATAAGTGCGAGTTAGATGGAATTTATCTCGTGATAAAATAATATCAACAATCAAAGGCGTGTATAGCTCTGTGTTTTGTTTACAATCAAAAGTTGTTAAAAGTTCCATAAGTTAAGAAATCAAGTGTATTTATTATCAAAAATGAAAGTGAATCCGCTTAATGCGATACGATTAGTTTTGGCACATTTTCAAGCCCTAAATATACCTGAAAGCCCTATAAATAATGATGAAATACAAATAAAAGAAAGCATTGAAAATATATTAACGAATGCTATGCAAGATTACATGGGCGTCGAAACAATCGTAGAAGATTCATTATATTTCCAAGAACCTTACAAAGATTGGGATATGAAAATAGTAGAAGACGATGAATGGGGATCGGCAATCAATGATCCGGTACTACCCCTTTGTACTACTGATGATGAATCTGTTTCGTACGAGTATAAATCGAGGGCAGTCAACTATTGGAGCAGTGGCAAAACTAAAAATTTGAGCCTATCAAGCGTTAAACAAAAATTTAGAAAAGTACAATCAGTGACTCAATTAAAAAGATGGGCTAAATATTTAAATAAAGGTGGAACTTATAAAGAAAAAATAGCTAGAATTTGCGAGTACACTTTAGCCAATTTTAAAGCTGCCGTTGATGCTGGTCTTATGGTACATGACATCGACTTGAAAAAATGGGCAATGCAAGCACAAAAAGAAATCGGTCATGAAGATGTCCGTTTTAAGACGTCAGACAAGTGGATACACTCATTTAAGAAAGCTCATAGGATTGTTTCCAGAAAAATTAGTAAATTTATCACAAAAAAAGTATTGAAAATGCAGACAATCTGCGAAAGCTTGCTGAACAATTTGTTTCTGAAGTGAAGAACGATATAGAAGAATATGGGTTATCGAACGTCTACAATTCGGACCAAAGTGGTTTCCAATTAGAAATGTATTCTGGAAGAACATTAGCGGTTGAAGGAAAGAAACAGGTTGAATGCCTTGTACAATCAATTGCTTCTACAACACATAGTTATACGATTCAGCCCACTACAACAGGTGACGGAAGGCTTCTTTCTCCGCTATTCCTGGTTTTGAAAGAACCAAGTGGTAAATTTGGTCCAATAGTGGAATCGTCACTATTCAGACTAGAAAACGTTTACATAGAAGTATCGAAATCTGGAAAACTCACTTCAGGCAATAATAAAAATTATTTTTTTAGAGAATTCCTTATATTGACACATAAGATACTGTTTATTTCTTGCACCGAAGCAAATTGAAAAATTAATTCATACTTTCAGAACATTTTAAAACCTGGCTACAAAATGTCTTCTTCCCCCAAGTTGGTTCAAACAGTATTTTATTAATTGACTCCTAGACTGGGCATTGCCCTCGAGCTGTTGACGAAGCGAAACCTCGAGATAAAAATATAAAATTAAGAAAAATACCGCAGGGTACAACGAGAAAGATTCAACCTTTGGATGTTTTTGACTTCAGGATATGGAAAAATTATGTGAAACATTTTTCTGACAATGTCATATTAATGGATTATGATTTAAATTTACATTTACGAAATAATATAATTAAGCTTCAGTCACTTGTTCACAACCAATTATCATCTCCACGAAATGTACACTTATTTAGGTATTCATGGTTCAAAAGCGGTTATAATGAATGGCGACCGGAGAATTTTGAAAATCCTGCAGATTTTAGTTTTAAAACTTGCAAAGCGCATTGTGATGTACACAGATATCAAAATATTGCTGTTGTTAGGTATTCATGGTGTAAAAAATCATTATGTTTCTAACACTTTTTTGACGATTTCCACTATTGTAAAGAATATAATGAATAATTTCATTTGTCAATCAAAAATACATCTGTACAAAATACAGCATATAAAATATAATAAAAACAATGATACAATAATTACAAATATTAATATGGTAACAATGTGATTGAAAAGAATTTTCATTATCTGCGATGCCTAAATCATATGTTGTAACGATTATTATATATAACGAAGACGAAATTGCAATTTTTTTATTAAAACAATTTTTTTCAAGGGATTTTTTTTTATGTTGTTAACAATCTTGCATCCATTAATATATCCAAAATATATTAATATATCCAAAAGAATATTTTCTAGCAGATAGATACTTAAAAAAATACGTATCTACAGAAATTAAAGGTATTCGGATGTAAGAGTAGTACACCCTTAAAGATGCATTTTCTCAAAAAATGCAAAAACATGTATCTCTTAACTTTTGAAACTGTTAATTATGCAATTTTTTTCACTTCCATATCGAGCATATTCTATTTGTTATAACGTTTTTTTTAATTTTCAACCCCTATAACGTCGGCTTATTCACCCCCTCAGGGCTGAAAAAAATCGAGTAGTCATAACTTTTTATGAAGCATTGAATGCAATTGATTTGATTTTGCCCCCTTGTCTGCATATATATGGAATTGAACAACCTCCCCTAGGAGACCTCAACTTTAGGGGTGTGTTTCACCCCTTAAATATGAGTTTCCGCAACAAAAAAAAATATGTGTCTCTTAGATTTCAATGTAGAATAACATACTCCAAGCGGAACAAAATCGGCGGGGTACACCTGAGAAGGTTTCCTTGTAAGGTCCAGAAATACTAATTCTGACTCCGCTCGAGTCCGTCTGTCGAAGAGTGATCTAAGACTGAACGACAGCTCCTGTGTAAAAGTCAGAAACAGGGAAATTTGGACCAAGGTATAGTGCAAGTCAATCTATAAATTTTTTACTTCGCTCGAGCCCGACGGCTCAGAAATCTCTTTCTGAGCTGAGCGACAGCTCCTGTGTAAAAGTCAAGAATCTATAAGACACGGTGATAGGATTCAGGAAGGAGATCGCGAGTATTTGAGAATAAAGATACTTACAAATTGTATGTCGCTCCGTGTTCCAATTTCTTCGGTGAACTGTCTATCCTTGGCGGGAAATCTTCCCTGATAGACAATTTGCGGCACAGTGACGGCACGATAACTGCACGCCACGTTATTCTTAATGCTGACTACACAAATTTCTATCTGGGTTAGCTGGATCTGCCAGGGGACTTCAAAGAAATTACAAATGAAGAATAAGAGAATTATTAAATAAATTGAAAAAGAAAAATAAAAAAGGAAAGTTCTTCTCAAACGGGCTCAGAAGTAGGGACGGGAGACTTTACAATCATAACTGGCTCAAAAGTAAGTTATGATGTAGGTTAAATTTTAAAGAAATTATAAAAAGGAACTTGTAACAGATCGCTCTGCCACAAGAAGGGAACTAAAAGGGAGAAATATAAATGAAAATACTACTGCACAAGGGAGAAAGAATATATACGGAAGGACACTTAAAACAGCACAATCTTTGATTTTCTGAGTATACGACACTGAACAAACAACACACAAGACACTCGCGAACCGATCTGTCATTGTAAATCCTAAAGAAATTACATTTTTCGATTAAATTGTGAACTAATACACGCGATACGGCGCGGCCTCGTACATATACGGGCGCAGCTATCTTGAAACTTGACTTCGACCGAGGTCGAGCGAGATGAAGCGACCGAGGCGACATAAGCAAACCGCAGTGTTCCCTAGAAACACGAACGTTGCGCTATCGTGTGAATTAAGGTAGTTCTATCGGTATACATATGAGCCAGAAGTTTTGCCCGCTCCGTATAGTTACATCCTATTTCTAGATTCCTCTGTAGGACAAAAACTTTTAACAGAGACTGTATGCCTCTACACAGAACTGTCATATATAAATGGGCTCTCACACATAGACACATAGCGGCACTGATCGTGGCAACAGCACGATTCCCGACTTTTATAAACAGTTTAAAAATACAGTGAGCAATTCTCAATTGAAATTTCGTAAAATTGAAAAAAATGTCAGATAGAGTACGGCTAAAGGGCCGTTTCATTAGGAAAAAAGTGCGCGATAAACAAATAAAAGCCGTGGTGGCTATGCGTGAAGCGCATCTTGCCGAAAACGCACCAGGTTCCCCATCTAACCTCAAATTTACGTTTGACGGAAGACGTATTGTTGACTTGAAATATCTTTCGGAACATTTTAAATGCATCAGTAGTGTACCTAGGCCGCTTTCCCCCATGTAGGAATCTACCTTACCGACGGTCGGTAATGCAGATTTCTCCCGAACACACCCAGGCATGTCCGACCTGTCACCCTACCTTACCGACGGTCGGTAATGCAGATTTCTGCCGAACGCAGTCATCCCAGCCTGGCAAATCTGCTGACGGTCGGCAATGCAGATTTCCACCGAACGCTTGCGAACTGGCCCAATCGCCATTGTCAGGAAATTTGAAAGCAGCGTCACGAACCACCGGCGGGAAATTCAACCGTGGTGACACCGACCTTTAGCGGAGACACGAAGCTTTTAGAGGAGACACGAACCTTTAGCGGAGACACGAACCTTTTAGCAGAGACACAAACCTTTTGGCGCGCGGGAAATTCAAACGAGTGGTCCGCGATAGTCTATCCAGAGACGCGAATGGCGGGAAATCGGTGGTAATGCAGATTCCAAACTTTTTGTGGTGGGAAATTACAAGACCAAACGCCAACCAATCACTACCAATCATTACCAAACGCCAGCCAATCACTAGCCAATCACATTACCAAACAAATCTGAGAAAATTTTCGAAAGTTGGGACACGGGTCTGGTGGTGGTGGTGGTGGTGGTGGTGGTGGTGGTGGTGGTGGTGGTGGTGGGGGTGAAAGCGGAGCCACAGGCCCACCGGCGGAAAATTCAAATACCGCGAAGCAAACTTTTGGCGGGACATTCAAATACCGCGAAGCAAACTTTTGGCGGGAAACACCAATCGCTACCAAACGAATCCATGCAAACTTTTGGCGGGAAATTCAAACGCAGAGGCCTGTGATACCCGCAGTCAGCGATCGGGATACTCACAGTTAACTATCAGGATAGTTGGAGTTAACTATCGGAATAGTTAATGTTAATTATCACGATAGTCGAAGTTATCGAATAGGATTGTTTGAGGTTAGGATACTCAGTGACACACTCGGTTGATTACAACTTGTCTTTATTGCGAATTCAAGATACATTGTTTACATTCTCTTCTGAGTGGTGCAAGCAAACTCCGAATATGTTCTCGGCATCGCCGACACTCAGCAACTTCAGGGTCATTTCTCAGGGAATCGGGAAATTTATCCCAGGCGGCGTCTACGCTGTACGCAGCGAAGGTAACGACGAATTCCCTCGGCAGCTGAGCGATGTCGGTGGGTTCCATGGCTGAGAGAAGTCCGCCGTGATGATGGTACAGCTTCAACGACCTTCCCACAGACGGGAAGGTCTTGCGAAGAAAATTCCGAAACAGCGGGACGTTTCGAAGCGCGCAATGGGGCGAGTCGTGGTGCGGGCAGTATACCGTCTGCTTGTTCGGAGTCCTGAGCGACGGGCACGCCACCACATCATGCGCATCGAACCCGAATCCTTTCAGCCACTGCTGCTTCTGATCACGTAGATGGCGCTCGCGCCGTGTAGAACCGCTCGAAGCACGTCTCCCCACCTCGTTGTAGGGTATGTCGCCCGTGCTCCAGCACAGACGATGATAACCGCGTTCGAGCCAGAGATTCACGATCTTGTACCTGGCTGGCAGGTCGTTCCACGGGATCGGCGGTTTGAACAGAAAGATCAGCGGCTGATCGTCCGAATTGAGCGGAGTTCTTTGACTACAAACTCGTTGTTGTCGCGCAGGAAGCCTTGTGTGTCCGCCACGTACTCCATCGCAATTGACGAACGTGCCACTCGCGGACTTTATAGGCAGATTTTGTATCCCCTCCCTCGCTCTCCCCCTCCCCCCCCCCCACTCCCCAGGCATCACCACTCTACAGACATCCCCACTTATGGGATTGCAGTCGACAAATCGATCATGCAAGATCAGACCCGTAGTTCCCGCGGGGAAATTTGATTCGGCCTCGAGTTCGATACGAACGTCGACCGGTGCCTGCTTGAGCGCATCGTTCTGTCTCGAGCAGAAAGCAATGTCACGAAACCCATTGCGGTGACACAAACCTAACGGCGGAAAATGCGGTAACCAAACCCAACGGCGGGAAATTCAAATGCCGTGGCATAAACCCAATGGCGGGAAATGTGGTGACACAAACCCAGCGGTGGGAAATACGGTGACACAAACCTAATGGCGGGAAATTCAAATGTGCTGCCATAAACCCAATGGCTGAAATTCAAAACCAACGGCGGGAAATTAAAAAGCAGTGGCACAAACCCATTAGCGAGAAATTCAAACCCACCGACGGGAAATGTGGTGACACAACCAACCCCCCACGGCTGGAAATTCAAATGCCGTGGCATAAACCCAATGGCGGGAAATGTGGTGATAAACCCAACGGCGGGAAATGCGATGACACAAACCCAACGGCGGGAAATGCGATGACACAAACCCAATGGCGGGAAATGTGGTGGCATAATCCCGATGGCTAAAATTTTAAACCCAACGGCGGGAAATTCATAAGCAGTGACACAACCCCACCGACGGGAAATGCGGTGACACAAACCTAACGGCGGGAAATGCGGTAACCAAACCCAACGGCGGGAAATTCAAATGCCGTGGCATAAACCCAATGGCGGGAAATTCAAATGTGGTGACACTAATTCAACGGCGGGAAATGCGGTGACACAAACCCAATGGCGGGAAATTCAACTGTGGTGGCATAAACCCAATGGCTGAAAATTCAAACCCAACGGCGGGAAATTCGAAAGCAGTGGCACAAACCCATTGGCGGGAAATTCAAACCCACCGACGGGAACTGCGGTGCCACGAATCTGCCGGTGGGGAAAGCAAACACATCGTGAAGAAATGCGGGGACACGAACCCACCGGCGGGAAATTTGAAAGCCAACCCATCGGCAGGAGATTTGGAGCCACCGGTGAGAAAAGCGGAGACACGAACCCATCGGCGGGAAATTCAAATGCTGATATACGAAGTTCGCGATACCCGCAGTCAGCGATCATGAAGACAGCGATCGGGATAGTCGGGAAATCCGAAGCGGAGACACGAACCTATCGGCGGGAACACAGAGACGCGAACCCAATGGCGGGGAAAATCGAATACGAAGGGCGCAGTTAATTATCGGGATGGTTGAAGTTAGCTATCGGCATAGTTGAAGTTAGCTACCCGGATAGTCAAAGTTAACGATAAGGATTATTGAGGTTAGGGTACTCAGTGACACTCGGTTGATTACAATTTGTCTCTATTGCGAATTCAAGATACATTCTCTTCCGAGTGGTGCAAGCAAACTCTTCCCATCCGGAACGTGTTCTCGGCATCTTGGATGAGACCTAAACAAATTCAGTCCAACCTAAGCAGACCCTACCTAATCTAGAATCATTTAAAAGCTGAGACTCGGACCCCCTCCCGCTGGTAGTAAAATTCAGAAACTGAGACGAGAACCCTCTGACAGCATAATTCAAAAGCTGAGGCTCAAACTCCCCTGGCGGCAAAATTCAAAAGCTACGACAGGACCCCTACCCCTCCCCTGGTGACAAAATTCAAATGAAGAGACACCCTGGCGATTGAATTAGCGATTAGCAATATAGCCTTGCAGCAAAATTCTGAAGCGGGATTGTAAGTGACAAAATCAAGACACGGAAACACAAATTCTGCGATACCTGCAGTCGACAATCAAGATAGTCAGCGATCGGGATTCTCGAAGTGAACAATAGGGATAGTCAAAGTCAGCGATCGTGATAGTCGAAGTCAACGATCCGGATAGTCAAGGTCAGTGATCCAGGTAGTCGGAGTCAACAATCAGGCTAAGTCAGGCGAAGTCAACAATCAAGATAGTCGAAATCGACGATCATGATAGTTGTAGTCTGCGATCGGGATACTCAAATTCAACGATCAGAACAGTCACAGTTAACAATCAAGATAGTCGAAGTCAGTAACCAGTACAGACAAAGCCGACGATCAAAATAATCAAAGTCAGTGATCGACGTAGTCGAAGTCAGTGATCAAGATGGTGGAAGTTAGTCATCAGGATAGTTGAAGTCAACAATCAAGATAATCGAAGTGGGTTATCAGGATAGTCGAAGTCAACAATCCAGATAGTCGAAGTGGGTGAGCAGGATAGTCAACAATCAAGATAACGGAAGTCCACGATCAGAGTAGTCAAACAATCAACATAGTCGAAGTCGGCGATCAGGATTGTCAAAGAACAATTTGAATAGTTAACGTTAATGATCACGACAGTCGTTGTGAGTGTTCGAGATAGTCAACGATCGGAATAGTCTCAGTTAAGAATCAAGATGACCGAAATCGGCGATTAGGATGGTCAAAGTCAGTAATCTAGGTAGACGAATCAGTAATCGAGAGAGCTCAAGTCAACGATTAGGAAAGTCAAACCCAGTGATCAAAGTAGTTGAAGTCAACAAACAGGCTCGTCGAAGTCAACAATCTAGTTAATCGAAGTCAGCGATCGAGATAGTCGAAGTCAGTGATCGAGATGGTCGAAGTTGACAATCTAGACAGTTGAAGTCGGTGATCAGGATCGTCAAAGTCAACGATCAGATTAGTTGAAGTCAACA
This sequence comes from Rhimphoctona megacephalus, assembly GCA_963989365.1. Lineage (NCBI taxonomy): Eukaryota > Metazoa > Arthropoda > Insecta > Hymenoptera > Ichneumonidae > Rhimphoctona > Rhimphoctona megacephalus. The sequence goes on from OZ022419.1 coordinate 1,941,909, forward strand.
ATCAATGTGGCCAAAGTAAATGATCAAGATAGTTGAAGTCGGCGATTAGGATAGTCAGTCAGCGTTCGAACTAGTCGAAGTCAACAATCAGCCTAGTCGAAGTCAACGGTCAGGTTAGGCAAAGTGAACATATACGATAGTCGAAGTCAACAATCAAGACAGCCAAAGTCGGTGATCGGAATAATCGAAGTCGGTGATCAGGATAGTCAGAGTCAACGATTAGAGTAGTCAAAATCGGCGATCAGAACAGATGGAGTCAACGATCAATGTGGTCGCAGACAACAATCAGGCTAGTCGAAGTCAACGATTTGGATAGTTGAAGTCAACAATCAAAATAGTTGAAGGCAACAATGAGGACGATCAAAATAGTCGAAGTTAGCGATCAAGATAGTCGAAGTCAACAATTTAAATATTCAAAGTTGACGATTAGGATAGTCGAAGTCACCAATAAGGATAGTCGTTGGCTATAAGCAAGTTGGTCAAAGTCAACAATCAGGATAATCAAAGTCAACAATCAAGTTGGTTAAAGTCAACATTTAAAATAGTCGAAGACAACAACAATCAAGATGGTTAAAGTCGACAATCAGAAATATTCGAAGCTTACGCTTACAATAGTCGAAGTAGGCGATCGAGACAGTCGAAGTCAACAATCAAGATAGTTAAAGTGAATAGTCAAAAATAGTGGAAGTTGAAGATTTGGATGGTCGAAGTTAACGATTGAGACACGTGACGAAAATGATCAGAATAGTCGAAATCGGCTACCCGACTGTGGAAATATTAGATTTAACCGCATTCATCAAGGTGTCATTCCTCATGGCAAATAAACTTTCTAGCCTAAATAATCCAAGTCAAGCAATCAATCCCCAAATCCTGACGAGAAAGTAAAAAATGAAGACATGAACTCCGGATGGACAATTTTAACGTCGAGACATGGACTCGTGGCATGAAATTTAGAAACGAAGATGCGAAACACGGTAAGAAATCCGAAAGCGGAGATAAGAGTCCCCAGTCGATAAGTATGACCGTTTCCGGATAGAGATTCCTATGACCGACTCTTAATTCGAACCTCATCAAAAAGCCCCGAGATTCTTCTCGATGGTTCGACGACGATGTCATGCGTGCTTTCTCGAAGATTCAACGATGACGTTAGAGGTGCAAGTGAAACGGGGGCTGGGAAAATCACAAGATGGCAGCCTTTAGGTTCGATGACGATATCAGAGGTGGGAGTAATGAGGGCTACAGGATGGCGGCCTATAGGTTCATCGATGACGTCGGAGTTAGGGGAACGGGGGGTAATGGGGGTCACAAGATGGCAGCCTTAAGTATCGACGATGACGTCATAGGATTCTTCTTGAATGTTCGACGTCAGGAGGTTATGAGTGGGGTCATAACATAATCACGTGAAATATTTTATTGGGGGCCTGGCACTCGTGATATGCGCATTGTAACTATTCGAGGTCAAAGATTTGTGCACGATCTCGAGATGTCCATAGCAGTGGGGATGTATCAATTTTAAACAAACACAGGTTGTGCGCCCGTCCGACAAGATTTATCAACAAAATATTCCAGAACTTTCAACGAACGGGATAGTCGAGTCAAAATCAAGATAGTCGAAGTCGGCGATCGACTTACTCGAAGTCGGTGATCAGAATAGTCTCAGTCAATAATCAAGGTGGTATTCAAAGTCGATGATCAGAATAGTCGACGTCAACGATCAGGATATTCAAAGCCGGGGATCAGAATTATCGATGACAACGATTAGGATGGTCAAAGGCAGTGATCAAGGTATTGGGAGATAACAATCCGACTAACCGAAGTCAATAATCAAAATAGTCGACGATCAGTATAGGCGATGTGAGTGATCAAGACAGTCAAAGTCAACGGAACAGTGGAGGTAAACGATCATGATAGTCAAAGTCAGCCATCGAGATAGTCGAATTCAATGATCGCATTAGTTGAAGTCCACAATAACGATAGTTGAAATCAGCGATCGGAATATTCGTAGTCAATGATCAAGATAGTCGAACCAATAATTGGGATAATCGAAGTCAACAATCACAATAGTCGAAGTCAATGATCGAAATAGTCAAAATCAACGATGGGAACAATCACAGTTAACAATCAAGATGGTCGAAGTCAGTGATCAGGATAGTCGAAGCCGACCATCAAGATAATCAAAGCCAGTGACCGAGGTAGTCACGGTCACCGATCGAGATAGTCGAAGTCAATGATCGGCATATTCGAAGTTAACAATCAAGATAGTCGAAGTCGGCGATCAGGATAGTAGAAGACAACAATCAAGATAGTTGAAATCAGCGATCGAAATAGCCGAAGTCAATGATCGAAATAGTTAACGTCAACGATCAGAACGATCAACAGTAGTCGAAACCGACCATCAGTATGATCAAAGTCAGTGATCGAGATAGTCAACGATCAGGATAGTCACGATTAACAATGAAGATGAATCTTCGAGAAAGCACGCATGACATCGTCGTCGAACCATCGAGAAGAATCTCGGGGCTTTTTGATGAGGTTCGAATTAAGAGTCGGTCATAGGAATCTCTATCCGGAAACGGTCATACTTATCGACTGGGGACTCTTATCTCCGCTTTCGGATTGCTTACCGTGTTTCGCATCTTCGTTTCTAAATTTCATGCCACGAGTCCATGTCTCGACGTTAAAATTGTCCATCCGGAGTTCATGTCTTCGTTTTTTACTTTCTCGTCAGGATTTGGGGATTGATTGCTTGACTTGGATTATTTAGGCTAGAAAGTTTATTTGCCATGAGGAATGACACCTTGATGAATGCGGTTAAATCTAATATTTCCACAGTCGGGTAGCCGATTTCGACTATTCTGATCGTTTTCTTCACGTGTCTCAATCGTTAACTTCGACCATCCAAATCTTCAACTTCCACTATTTTTGACTATTCACTTTAACTATCTTGATTGTTGACTTCGACTGTCTCGATCGCCTACTTCGACTATTGTAAGCGTAAGCTTCGAATATTTCTGATTGTCGACTTTAACCATCTTGATTGTTGTTGTCTTCAACTATTTTAAATGTTGACTTTAACTAACTTGATTGTTGACTTTGATTATCCTGATTGTTGACTTTGACCAACTTGCTTATAGCCAACGACTATCCTTATTGGTGACTTCGACTATCCTAATCGTCAACTTTGAATATTTAAATTGTTGACTTCGACTATCTTGATCGCTAACTTCGACTATTTTGATCGTCCTCATTGTTGCCTTCAACTATTTTGATTGTTGACTTCAACTATCCAAATCGTTGACTTCAACTAGCCTGATTGTTGTCTGCGACCACATAGATCGTTGACTCCGTCTGTCCTGATCACCGATTTTGACTACTCTAATCGTTGACTCTGACTATCCTGATCACCAACTTCGATTATTCTGATCACCGACTTCGGCTGTCTTGATTGTTGACATCGACTGTCGTGTATGTTCACTTTGCCTAACCTGACCGTTGACTTCGACTAGGCTAATCGTTGACTTCGACTAGTTCGAACGCTGACTGACGATCCTAATCGCCGACTTCAACTATCTTGATCATTTACTTTGGCCATATTGATTGTTGACTTCAACTAATCTGATCGTTGACTTTGACGATCCTGATCACCGACTTCAACTGTCTAGATTGTCAACTTCGACCATCTCGATCGCTGACTTCGACTATCTCGATCGCTGACTTCGATTAACTATATTGTTGCCTTCGACGAGCCTGTTTGTTGACTTCAACTACTTTGATCACTGGCTTTGACTGTCCTAATCGTTGACTTGAACTATCTCGATTACTGATTCGTCTACCTAGATTACTGACTTTGATCATCCTAATCACCGATTTCGATCATCTTGATTGTTAACTGGACTATTCTGATCGTTGACTATCTCGATCACTGACAACGACTGTCGTGATCATTAACGTTGACTATTCTAATTGTTCTTTGACAATCCTGATCACCGACTTCGACTGTGTTGATTGTTCGACTACTCTAATCGTGGACTTCCGTTATCTTGATTGTTGACTATCTTGCTCACCCACTTCGACTATCTGGATTGTTGACTTCGACTATCCTGATCACCCACTTCGATTATCTTGATTGTTGACTTCAACTATCCTGATGACTAACTTCCACCATCTTGATCACTGACTTCGACTACCTCGATCACTGACTTTGATTATTTTGATCGTCGGCTTTGTCTGTACTGGTTACTGACTTCGACTATCTTGATTGTTAACTGTGACTGTTCTGATCGTTGAATTTGAGTATCCCGATCGCAGACTACAACCATCATGAACGTCGATTTCGACTATCTTGATTGTTGACTTCGCCTGACTTAGCCTGATTATTGACTCCGACTACCTGGATCACTGACTGTGACTGATCGTTGACGCCGACTATTCTGATCACCGGTTTCGTCCACCACCTTGATTGTTGACTGTAACTATTCGAATCACCGATTTTGTCTTTCTCGCTCATTCACTTCGACTGGCCTGATTGTTTACTCCGACTACCTGGATCACTGACCTTGACTATCCGGATCGTTGACATCGACTATCACGATCGCTGACTTTGACTATCCCTATTCTTCACTTCGAGAATCCCGATCACTGACTATCTTGATTGTCGACTGCAGGTATCGCAGAATTTGTGTTTCCGTGTCTTGATTTTGTCATTTACAATCCCGCCTCAGAATTTTGCTGCAAGGCTATATTGCTAATCTCTAATTGAATCGCCAGGGTGTCTCTTCATTTGAATTTTGTCACCAGAGGAGGGGTGGGGGTCCTGTCGTAGCTTTTGAATTTTGACACCAGGGTGGGGGGAGATCGTACCTGAGCTTTTGAATTTTGCCGTCAGGGGAGTTTGAGCCTCAGCTTTTGAATTATGCTGTCAGAGGGTTCTCGTCTCAGTTTCTGAATTTTACTACCAGCGGGAGGGGGTTCGTGTCTCAGCTTTTAAATGATTCTAGATTAGGTAGGGTCTGCTTAGGGTGCGTTCGGGGAGTCGCTATTCACGCTACAAATGCAAACGCTACCGTTGCTGTTCGTCGAGCCAATTGCGTGTTAGCGATAGCAAGCTCCATGAACGGTATTTGCGTTCGCATTTTTCCGCCATTTTTGATCATATTTGCGCGAAGTTCTGCTAGTTTAAAGGTTAAGGTGTCAAATACTCGTGTAAAAACAGCAGTGAGAGAATATGGATCAGAGTAATTTTTTGAGTCGTGTAATAACTACAATGATTCAAGAAGTAATTGACACATCATCAAGTGAAAGTGATGATGCCGAGCAAATAATCATACAAATCTTAAATAAAAACAAAAGGCGAAAAGTATGCAGAGTCGCACATTACGTCGAACGAGTAGTGCCGGGTTTGACAGCGCAGGAATTCAAGGCACATTTCAGGTACAACTTTTACATTTCGTTTCAATATTTATATTTAGTAATGCAATTCAAACAAAAACTTATTGGGTATTGGCTTAGGATACTTCCTGATACGTTCCAGTATATTTTATCAATTATTGCGCCAAAGCTACAAAGGGAGACAAGAGGAACTCCTATGATTTGCCCACAAAAACAATTTTTAGTGGCGTTGTGGAGGTTTGCCACTCCAGACTCTTTCAGGTAACTGTCACTATAAACATAAAGTTCCGCTGCATGCAACCAGTAATAACTATGAATGACAATATCACTTTTTCTGTTTTAGGCATGAGCATGCCTATTTATAAAAATATTTATAAATATGTGCAATGTATAAGTTTCTCTGTCGTAACGTGATTATTCTCATGTGTTTAGATCTATTTCCGATCGATTTGATGTTGGTAGAAGTACTGCACTGTACTGTACTCGACGCATTACAGACAATTTGGTTGAGTTAGCACCTATGGTCATTAAATGGCCCACCACTAACGAAGAAGTTGAGGAAATCTGGGCAGGATTCGAAGCTACCAGCGGATTTCCAAAAGTCATTGGCGCTATCGATGGCACTCATATCAGGATACCAGCTCCGAAAGTCAATCCCGAGGCATATATTAATCGCAAAGGTCACCATTCAATCCAGCTTCAGGTAATTGTCTTATGCTGAAATATTAATACCTCATTTGCGAATGATTGATATTTGTGAACCGTATGTACTTTGAAATCTTTTCCAAAATGCTTGTAATTCAAGGGCTCACATATACACGTAGAGGTACTCATAATGGGGTAGATTTCAATTATGGTTTAATATTAAGCAAATGTATCCATTGAGTCAACTTTTTCACCTCACTAACGAATTTTTCACCTCACTAGGTGTAAACCTTTTTGACAAGTATTGTGTAAACTTTTTCATGTTACAAGAAACGATGAAAGATAATAGGTTGGATTATCCGAGTTGGCCAGAAAGGAAATCATAGCGTTTCAATGAGTTTTTCCAGGAATAAAATTAGCACATCTATTATACTATTTTCTATGTATTGTAACGACTTTTTTCCACGAGTCGCACAAAATACATTTACTCTCGATAACTCTTGGACGCCAGTTTAAGAATAAATTCTTATACAAATTTTAATTTGAATTATCGAGAATAAATGAAGGTGGTTACCCGGTCGTAGCCGTATTATTGAATGATTTGGCAGAGGGGCGAGGTCAAACACAATACAAAATAAATTATCACAAAAAGAGTCAATTCGGAATAACAAAATTATTTATTAAATAAAAACAAATGAGAATTGATAATAGAAAATGGAAATTCCGAAAGAAAAGATGAAATACAATATGTCTCGTTCTTCTCGAGATTTTCGGTTTTAACAAAATTAGTTCTGTTCAAATTACAAATAGCAAAATATAGAAAATTAATACAATTTAACGTTGTCATTTTTCGTAACCGTCTCGATAATCAAACAATAATTCTTAACCTAAGGACTCTCGTCGAATACCAATTAAAGTCGAATTCTTCTCGGCAATTCTAAATTTCGACACGGAAAATACGGTAGATTTTCCCCGTTAACAAACGTTAAATAAAACTTTCAAATCAAACGCGAACGTACCCCGAAATAATATCGCTTTTTAATCCAAACGAATTCAATAAATCGATACAATTTATAAAGCGCTTTTCCAAGTTCAACAAAATTACACAAAACGATAATGAAAGCGAAACGACGGCTAACCGCTACGATTTCAGAAGAAGGAAATCCGGAAAAAGACCACAGATGATTCCTCTCGATAATTCCGGTTACGTCGGATTCTTGTTTAAGGGTTGGCGACGGCTCGATAGAAAACGTCAGGCTCCGTCGAAGTTCGATACGAAAAGTCCTCGATAATTTTCGGAAACGCGTTTTTATAGTTTTGGGTCCTAGCCCCCCACCCTTCGCCTACTCGCGGAATCTAGATTATTCTCGAATGTTCTCGCCGTTTTTCTCGCTAATTCGAATTTGAACGCGTCGATGGCGGACGTTGACCCTTATTAACCGAGATTTTCCGAAAACTCCCGATGCTGTTGGACGCACCTCTCGAGATTAGACAGTTCCGGGTGAGGGCTTCGAGCTAGCGACCACTCTCGATACAATTCGCGCGTTCCGTCGACGACAACTCCGACTGACCTTGACGACCTATGCCTTCCCTTTCGACTATAATATTTGCCCACGATGATTTCTGACTTCCTTCTGTCTCGGTATTATTTTCGCCAGCAACCGTCGTTCGCTCATACAAAAAAAATATAACAAAAAGAAATTAAAACAAAGAAATACGCTCGCATTTGACTCTTAACATTTTCTCGAGAGGAATTCGTCTTTGAATCCCGACGTTTCCTCCCGTGCCGTGCAATTATTTTAACTTTTCGTGACGTGACAAAATTGCCACGTCACAGTATATGTAAATTTAATTTTATATGTATATGTATGTATATTTATATGTATAAAACTAACATGCATTGAATAATATCTTTTACAGGCAATCTGTGATCACAAATGCCAATTCACTCATTGCTACGCGGGACACGTAGGTTCAGTACACGACCAGAGAGTTTTCCGCCTTTCTGAAGTTCCATCCTATTTCGGCAACGTACTCAAATTTCCTCAACAGTGTCATTTGGTTGGAGATTCTGCGTACAAATTGCATGAAAACTTGTTAACGCCATATCGTGACAATGGTCATTTGACCGAAAGACAACAAAATTATAATTTTTCACAATCTTCTGCACGAATTGCAATAGAAAGAGCGTTTGGGCTCTTAAAAGGACATTTTAGAAGTCTGCTTACCGTACTCGCAGTTGATCGAGTAATTAGGGTACCGAAACATGTTCTTGCCTGTTGCGTCTTACACAATATATGTTTGACAAGGGATAACGATCTTATAGAAGTGGAGGAGGAAGAAATTATGGACTGTGAGATCGCCGATAATAATGAAAGAGTCCGAAATGCTGAGAATGCGGGCATCATAAAACGAGATATGATAGCAGGACAATTACGCATAAGAAATGTGTAGCACCTCTTAACTTGCTCTAAGCTGTATATAAAGAAAAAAAAATCGATGAAAAAAGAAATTATTTGCTTCAATGCTCATACCAAAGTACAGATGAATTTTAGATGTATTTAAATTATTCATTTATTAAGAGCGCTTTTTCTGCGATAATAATGATAATTTATTTTATTTATTACTCTTCTATCACAAAATTGAGATCACATTTTGTACTTATAATTATATTATATAATATTGTAATTATAATGTTAATATGTAATCAATTACATATTATTGCAAAAATAAAAAGATTTCAATAAATTATTGTTTTGGTAAAAGTTGACTGAGTACATGCAACATTTTTTGTTGCATTGCCATCCTCTCTTTATGTCGTTTCGCTTTTTCTTCGTCAATTGTTCGGCGGCTTTCTATGAGTTTTTCCACGGTATCATCCGCTTTGCGTTTACCTGGAACAATTCATCTATTCACAATACACAAAAAAATAACAAATTGTAAAAATATAATTAATAATTGATGAGTACTAACGAGAAACTTGAACAGTTGCATCCGTGACATTTCCAGAACTGCAACTCTCGCTCGCTGATCCTGTTGAGGTAATCGTGGCTATCGGAGACATATACGGTTTTTGGCCAAGAAGCCCTTCCATTATCTGGAAATTGAAATTAATGTAAAAAACATGGTTTTTTCTCCATAATAGTAAAATAGTTATTTGTAAATACAATAAATGAAGTAAATTTTTGTATTTTTTTGTTCACTTGTAAATATTTTTTTGTAAATAAATTTGTAAATTTCATTTGAAAATAAGCTATTTGTAAATATTTTTAAATAAATTAAATTTGTAAATAATGTAATGTAACGGTACGATTTGTCTAAAACGCGTCGCTACGCGTAGATTCGAGCTTCTTAATGTAAAGGAACAGATATGAAATGAAAACGAGGAGCGTGTTAATTGAAATTTAACAAAATAGATGGATTTATTCAATAAACACAAAGATGATTATTGTTTTTACAGGAACTTTCAATAAACGTTTCAGTAAATAAAGTAAAATATCTATTTGTAAATAAAGTAAAACAAAGTCCTTACCTCATAATACTTCCATGCGCGCCTGTTATTGCCAGATTTCCCATTATGATCTTTAATCGCTTTATATGTCCGCTTCATTGTGTTTAATCGAGTCATGCATTGTCTCCTTGAGACACTATGCCCTTTTTTCTCCATTTCAGCCGCAATTCCTTTCCAAGCTTTTACATGACTTGTTTTACCCGACGACATGGATGGCTCATGGAGACGATATTGTTCTATCAATAGCATTATAGCGGACTCTGACCATCTGAAGTCTGCAATATAAGATGAGCATTATAATTGCAGTTACTGAAAATCATTATTTGAAAATATCCCATCTATTTATTATAAAATCTACTTACTTTCCTTGTTCTCAATGGATGCGCTCCGGTCCATTTCCTCGTCTCCTTCCTGGGTCAGCGTAGTATCATCTGTTGTCTCTGTGAAATTAATAGATTAATTAACAACCATATACTCATCGCTATCGTTTCTAGATTCTCTTTATTACTTACCAAAATTGATTTCATCTGGCAAATCGTTGGTGTTCGTTGTATCCTCAAAAACCTCTGAAAATTAATTATAAGTGGGTGCCAAAATAGTTTAATAGTTTTAGATTTAGATCAAGAAGCTGTGATGAATATATATAATGAGTGAGAGAAAAGTTCTTACCGCCACTTGTAAAATCTGGAGGATTACATGCTTGCCGGGCAACATTCAAGAGGGTGGTCGCAAAAAATGGATCTGTATGTGAAACATACAGAGAAATAAAAAGAGAAAGAGAATCAATTCACTTAGCAAAAGACAGCACCTCTATTCAATATTGCATGAAATTCAATTGCATGGTTCATTTCAAATCAAAAGCAGGTACATTTTGAAGAAGCCTAAACCATAAATTAGGTGGAATAAAATATATACACAAGCCTCAAATTAATGTCATCAATAAATAATGATAATAATAATAATCATTACCGATTGAATAGATATAGAGCAATAAAAGAAATCAAATGCAAGCATGAGTTTTTATGAGTATAATTGCTTACAAACCGGCTTATGCAATGAAAAAACGTACCGTTATTTGCTCTTGCAGCAGTATTTGGCGATACTTGCAGCTTGTAGTCCATCTGCGCTTCCTCATCCCGAAAACAAATTTCGATGGAATTATCCATTTGACTTCTTTGCGCAAATATACACCTATTTTTGGGATCGCAAAAAGGTTATGGCCGTCACAGTGCCTTTGCGTTGGTATGGTCGGTATGCTGTTCGTGGAGCTTGTAAACGCTGACACCACCATCACACTACCTCGGATGAAATAGCGTTGTCAGCGTTCAGTTATGACGTCACACGCCACAATTGATGACGTCACGAATGCGTTTGATGGCACTACCGTCGGGCTCCGTGAACAGATTTTAGCGCTAGATTGCGCTAATAGTGACTCCCCGAACGCACCCTTAGGTTGGACTGAATTTGTTTAGGTTTCATCCAAGATGCCGAGAACACGTTCCGGATGGGAAGAGTTTGCTTGCACCACTCGGAAGAGAATGTATCTTGAATTCGCAACAGAGACAAATTGTAATCAACCGAGTGTCACTGAGTATCCTAACCTCAATAATCCTTATCGTTAACTTTGACTATCCGGGTAGTTAACTTCAACTATGCCGATAGCTAACTTCAACCATCCCGATAATTAACTGCGCACTTCGTATTCGATTTTCCCCGCCATTGGGTTCGCGTCTCTGTGTTCCCGCCGACGGGTTCGTGTCTCCGCTTCGGATTTCCCGACTATCCCGATTGCTGTCTTCATGATCGCTGACTGCGGGTATCGCGGACTTCGTATATCTGCATTTGAATTTCCCGCCGATGGGTTCGTGTCTCCGCTTTTCTCACCGGCGGCTCCAAATTTCCTGCCGATGGGTTGGCTTTCAAATTTTCCGCCGGTGGGTTCGTGTCCCCGCATTTCTTCCTGATGTATTTGCTTTCCCCACCGGTAGATTCGTGGCACCGCAGTTCCCGTCGGTGGGTTTGAATTTCCCGCCAATGGGTTTGTGCCACTGCTTTCGAATTTCCCGCCGTTGGGTTTGAATTTTCAGCAATTGGGTTTAGGCCACCACATTTGAATTTCCCGCCATTGGGTTTATGTCACCGCATTTCCCGCCGTTGAGTTAGTGTCACCACATTTGAATTTCCCGCCATTGGGTTTATGCCACGGCATTTGAATTTCCCGCCGTTGGGTTTGGTTACCGCATTTCCCGCCGTTAGGTTTGTGTCACCGCATTTCCCGTCGGTGGGTTTGTGCCACTGCTTTTGAATTTCCCGCCGTTGGGTTTGAATTTTTAGCCATTGTGTCTATGCCACCACATTTCCCGCCATTGGGTTTGTGTCATCGCATTTCCCGCCGTTGGGTTTGTGTCACCACATTTCCCGCCATTGGGTTTATGCCACGGCATTTGAATTTCCCGCCGTTGGGTTTGGTTACCGCATTTTCCGCCGTTAGGTTTGTGTCACCGCAATGGGTTTCGTGACATTGCTTTCTGCTCGAGACAGAACGATGCGCTCAAGCAGGCACCGGTCGACGTTCGTATCGAACTCGAGGCCGAATCAAATTTCCCCGCGGGAACTACGGGTCTGATCTTGCATGATCGATTTGTCGACTGCAATCCCATAAGTGGGAATGTCTGTAGAGTGGTGATGCCTGGGGAGTGGGGGGAGGGGGTGAGCGAGGGAGGGGATACAAAATCCGCCTATAAAGTCCGCGAGTGGCGCGTTCGTCAATCGCGATAGAGTACGTGGCGGACACACAAGGCTTCCATCACGACAACAAAGAGTTTGTAGACAAAAAACTCCGCTCAATTCCGACGATCAGTCGCTGATATTTCTGTTCAATCCGCCGATCCCGTGGAACGACCTGCCAGCCAGGTACAAGATCGTGAATCTCTGGCTCGAACGCGGCTATCTTCGTCTGTGCTGGAGCACTGGCGACATACCCTACAACGAGGTGGGGGGACGTGCTTCGATCGGTTCTACACGACGCGAGCGCCATCTACGTGAACAGAAGCAGCAGTGGCTGAAAGGATTCGGGTTCGATGCGCGTGATGTGGTAGCGCGCCCGTCGCTCAGGACACCGAACAAGCAGACGACATACTGCCCGCACCACGATTCGCCCCATTGCGCGCTTCGAAACGTCCTGCTGTTGCGGAACTTTCTTCGCAAGACCTTCCCGTCTGTGGGAAGGTCGTTGAAGCTGTACCATCACCACGGTGGACTTCTCTCAGCCATGGAACCCACCGACATCGCTCAGCTGCGGAAGGAATTCGTCGTGACCTTCGCTGCGTACAGCGTAGACGCCGCCTGGGATAAATTACCCGAGTCCCTGAGAAATGACCCAGAAGTTGCCGAGTGTCGGCGATGCCGAGAACATATTCCGAGTTTGCTTGCACCACTCAGAAGAGAATGTGAACACTGTATCTTGAATTCGCAATAAAGACAAGTTGTAATCAACCGAGTGTGTCACTGAGTATCCTAACCTCAAACAATCCTAATCGATAACTTCGACTATCGCGATAATTAACATTAACTTTCCCGATAGTTAACTCCAACTATCCTGATAGTTAACTGTGAGTATCCCGATCGCTGACTGCGGGTATCACAGGCCTCTGCGTTTGAATTTCCCACCAAAAGTTTGCATGGATTCGTTTGGTAGCGATTGGTGTTTCCCGCCAAAAGTTTGCTTCTCGGTATTTGAATTTCCCGCCAAAAGTTTGCTTCGCGGTATTTAAATTTCCCGCCGGTGGGCCTGTGTCTCCGCTTTCACCACCACCACCACCACCACCACCACCACCACCACCACCACCACCGCCACCACCAGACCCGTGTCTCCACTTTCGAAAATTTTCTCAGATTGGTTTGGTAATGATTGCTCGTTATTGGCTGGCGTTTGGTAATGATTGGTAGTGATTGGTTGGCGTTTGGTCTTGGAATTTCCCACCACCAAAAGTTTGGAATCTGCATTACCAACGATTTCCCGCCATTCGTGTCTCCGGATAGACTATCATGATCGCCGACTATCGCGGACCATTCGTTTGAATTTCCCGCGCGCCTAACGTTCGTGTCTCTGCTAAAAGGTTCGTGTCTCCGCTAAAAGGTTCGTGTCTCCGCTAAAAGGTTCGTGTCTCCGCTAAAAGGTTCGTGTCTCCGCTAAAGGTCCGTGTCACCACGGTTGAATTTCCCGCCAGTGGTTCGTGACGCTGCTTTCAAATTTCCCAACAATGGCGATTGGGCCAGTTCGCAAGCGTTCGGTGGAAATCTGCATTACCGACCGTCGGTAGATTTGCCAGGCTGGGATGACTGCGTTCGGCAGAAATCTGCATTACCGACCGTCGGTAAGGTAGATAGGCAGGTCGGACATGTCTGGATGCGTTCGGTAGAAATCTGTCTTACCGACCGTCGGTAAGGTAGATTCCTACATGAGGGGGAAGCGGCCTAGATGTACTACTGTGAGCTTTTTTCACAATAGATTCGATATGTTTTCTCTAAACATACGTGAAACTCGTTTTTTATTTTGTCATTAATCAAAAATGAAAAATTTCGAAAAAAATCTCGATTTTTATCAACAAGCTGAAATAAACGTAATATTTTTTACCACAAATCTACAAGTATAACAAGGAGATACTGCTGTTTAATATTAATCGGAAAAGCCCTTGATTCTCCGGGATCTCGCGTGAGGCTGTCAGTGCACGGTCGGCCGCACGCTTGGACTCGGCGGTCACTGGGCCAACTCAACATTCCCCTCCTTTCGCGCCTCTTCCGGCTTCTTCCTCATCAGTATTCATCGAGCGTTCTAACGAGCCTTATGTTTAACGGCACGCTTCTAACGATTCCTCAAGATTCTTTTCTAAATGACCCGTGAGTTATTTGTGTGCGTTGATGATTTACAACCGGGATCGTGTTCAGATACATTTGCGTGTCAATCGGTTTCCTTCTCGGCTCGCTTCATTGGACACTTCGCGTTATTAATCGAACTCGGACAATTTTCTTTTTCTCTCGATCCACGCGGCGAGAGCGTCGGGTTCGCGGCCATTACGTTCGCGAAAGCATTGTTCAATTATTACATATTTTTTTATTGTACAACGTGACAGCTTATTAAAGCTTTGTTATTGTTAATTACGGAGTGCGAGATTGAATTTATTCACCTCTTCATACAATTCCTTTTCTCAACAATCCCCAATAATTCTAATTCTTTTCATAAGGATTCAAGGTCACTTCGCAAACATTTTATAGTCCTTCGGGCCGGATTCAGAAAAGAATTAATAATTGTTGACTGCATTGTCGGAGAAAGAGTGAGAATCTCGTGGTTTTTTCAACGGTCTTTAGTATCAAACACGTGCTAAACACGCCGGGCTGTGGCTGGCTCATCGCGATAATCTACAGCGTATAAAATTTCACGTGTTCTTGGTCTCTTCTTTGTGCGGGTCTTCGCCGTCCGTTCTCGAATGTTCGAGATTCCATCGGACAAGTGCGCGCTCTCTCGCACCCGTGCTGTTACTCTTCGTGAGCCGTCGGGCTATCGCGCGCTCTTTCGCACCCGCAAAGTGACTCTTCGTGAGCCTTCAGACAAGTGCGCGCTCTCTCGCACCCGTGCTGTTACTCTTCGTATCTCGTCGGGCTATCGAGCGCTCTTTCGCACCCGCAAAGTAACTCTTCGTGAGCCTTCGGGCAAGTGCGCGCTCTCTCACACCCGCGCTGTTACTCTTCGTGTGTCGTTGGGCTATCGCGCGCTCTTTCGCACCCGCAAAGTGACTCTTCGTGAGCCTTCGGGCAAGTGCGCACTCTCTCTTAACCGTACATTGACTCTTCGTGAGCCGTCGGGCTATTGCGCGCTCTCTCACATTCGCCTACTGACTCTTCGAGACTCTTCGCGACGGTGTGCGTATTCTCCCGCGTTTTTTCTCGTTTAATTCGTCACGCTTTCTATCGGACAATCGCGTAAGGAAAAGCTCGGTTATTTTCGTGCGCGATCGAACAATCTCGCGCATCGATTTCCGGGTTTTTTCCTCATGCTCTCAAGCCAGTTAGCGATCGAACATTTTCGTTTACAGTGCGTTCTTATTTTTCATCGATTTTCGTGCGCGATCGAATAATCTCGCGCATCGAGTTCCGGTTTTTTCTCGTTTTCCTCAGACAGTTCGCGATTGAACATTCTCGCGTCCTGTGCATTATTATTATTCTTATTTTTTTCCGTCTCGTGCCCTTCGTCAGCTCGTGGATTTCGTGCGCGATTGAACAGTCTCGCGTACCGTTTTCCTGGGTTTTTTGGTCTCTCCAGCCAATTCGCGATTGAAACTTCTCGCTTACTCATTATTTTTTTTTATTATTTTCGTGCGCGATCGAACAATCTCGCGCATCGAGTTCCGGTTCTTCATTGTGCTCTCAAGCCAGTTAGCGATCGAACATTCTCGCTTACTGTGCGTTCTTATTTTTCATCGATTTTCGTGCGCGATCGAATAATCTCGTGCATCGAGATCCGGTTTTTTCTCGTTTTCCTCAGACAGTTCGCGATTGAACATTCTCGCGTCCTGTGCATTATTATTATGCTTATTTTTTTCGTCTCGTGCCCTTTGTCGGCTCGTGGATTTTGTGCGCGATTGAACAGTCTCGCGCACCGATTTCCTGGGTTTTTCGGTCTCTCCAGCCAGTTCACGATCAAAACTTCTCGCTTACTGTGCGTCATTATTTTTTTTGATTATTTTCGTGCGTGATCGAACAATCTCGCGCATCGAGTTCCGGTTTTTCCTCGTGCTCTCAAGCCAGTTAGCGATAGAACATTCTCGCTTACTGTGCGTTCTGATTTTTCATCGATTTTCGTGCGCAATCGAATAATCTCGCGCATCGAGTTCCGGTTTTCTCTTGTTTTCCTCAGACAGTTCGCGATTGAACATTCTCGCGTCCTGTGCATTATTATTATTCTTATTTTTTTTTCCGTCTCGTGCCCTTCGTCGGCCAGTGGATTTCGTGCGCGATTGAACAGTCCCGCGGACCGTTTTCCGGTGTTTTTCGGTCTCTTCAACCACTTCGCGATCGAAACTTCTCGCTTACTGTGCCTTATTTTTTTTAATTGATTTTCGTGCGCGATCGAACAATCTCGCGCATCGATCTCCGGTTTTTATTCCGTGCTGTCAAGCCATTTCGCAAAAACTATAATCAATCATCATGACTTCAAACGCGGCCAAATTAGATCGCCGCATATCCGGACTCTTCAGTGCCTTTAAATGTATTAAGGCCATTGCCGACAAGACGACCGACGCGACGTCAGCTAACACGTCTCGAACTCTGGCCTTAACACGTCTCGAGCTCCTCGAATCCTACTGGGACCTCTTCCGTCAAGACCATGCTCTTCTCCTCGAAATGCACTATGACAATCTTGCCGATCAACCATATTTCCAAGACGGCATTGAAGCCCAGTGCCTTCAGGCTTATGAAGACGCAAAGGTTGTCCTTCTCGGCATTAAAGAGCATTACGATCGCCTCGAGCCCACGGGGGCCGAGTTAGCCGATGTTTCTGCTCTCGAAGGAACCGCTTCTCATTTACGACGGTCGCTTCCGGAAATTAAACTTCGCACGTTCTCCGGTGAGTCTCACAATTGGTGTGAGTTTCATGACTTATCCGTATCTATGGTTGGCAGCAATAACAGCATCACGGCTGTTGACAAAATGCATTATTTCCGGACGTCTCTTCGGGGCGATGCCGCCCAACTGATCTCAAACATTCCAATTTCTTCTCACGCCTTCGCTTCAGCATGGGACATTCTCGTGGCCCGCTATGAGAATAAACGCTTGTTCATCAATGCTCAATTGCATCGTCTCTTCGGAATTCCGGTAATTTCTACGCGGTCAGCTAAGGCGCTGAACACGCTCATCAACAAAACCTTGGAGGTCTTGAACGCATTACGTGCTCTTGATCTTCCCATCGAAACTTGGGACTGCATACTGGTTCACTTCCTCGTTTCGAGACTCGATCACCACTTGCATGAACAGTGAGAGGTTAAATTGGGCTCTTCATCGGATCCAGCTTCACTCCAACAGCTGCAGGATTTTCTGACGTCACGCGCCAGAACTCTTGAAAGCATCGAGGTGCGGAAGCATCCCTCATCCTCGCACTCAGCTTCGTCTACGGTCTCTTCCAAGGCTAGCGCTTCAACCTCGTCGAAGCAAGCTAATGTTAAAGGCTTCGCCGCACGAGCAACTACATCGGCCAACCCGAGAAAAGAGCAGTCGGCGCGACCGTCCGAAATCGGTGCCATCAATGCGACGGAACCCCTCAACCCAGCTGGATCAGCAACTCAGTGCTGCCACTTCTGTCTGAGCGAACACTTCATTGCGAAGTGCCCATACTTTCGCAAAAAATCGCCGAAGGAGAGGAGAATCGTCGCCGAACAGCGGCGACTCTGCTTCAATTGCCTGGGACCACATTCAGCGGTAAACTGCCGAATAACCGCACGGTGCTTTGAGTGCAGCGGTATGCACCACACACTCATCCACCTCCCTTCAAACAATCCTTCAGCAGCTTCCAAGGCACACTTTCCATTGTTTGAGCCAGTTGCCACTTCCTCGCCAAACGAGCCTCAGGCTGACTCTACCAGAGTCACTCACGCGGCTCTGCTCCTGACTCAGCCGAAACCATCGTACAAGGCAATTCTTCTTTCGTCAATTCGGCAATTTCTTCGGGCCTCCTTCAAACGGCTCCCTCAGTCTCTTCAATGGTCTCTTCAGTCATTCAATCAGCTCGTCGACCGGCAGTTCTATTAGCCACGAGCCAAGCTCTCCTGTTGACTTCATCGGGAACTTTAGCTCAGGTACGACTTCTTATCAACCCTGGGGCAGAACTTACCTTCATCTCAGAGCGTGTTGTTCAACTTCTTCGTCTCAAACGAATGTCGACAACACTCAACGTTACCGGCATTGGCAATCAATATGCCGGACGCAAGCGGGGAGCAGTAACGGTAAGGCTATCTTCAATCTACGATGCGAGTTCCTCAATGGACATCACCGCCTTTATTATGCAGTCGCTCACTTCATCACTGCCTTCCTTCAAAACATCAAAACAGTGGGAGCATCTTCAAGGCCTTCTTCTCGCTGATCCTGACTTTCGCAAGCCAGGGCCAGTTGATCTCGTCATCAGAACTGACTCGTATGGCATTCTCATTGAGTCAGACGTCGTCAAAGGCTTGCCATCTGACCCTATTGCTCAACAGACTCGTCTTGGATGGATTGTTCTCGGTCCTGTAGACGAGAGCTCTTCAACTTCATATCAACTTCATCATTCGTCAATTGAAGATGAAATCTCTGGGTTACTTCGGCAGTTCTGGGAACAGGAGGAAATCTCGTCTGATTCAGTCTCTACACCTGACTCCGACGCTTCCTTCTGCGAACAGCACTTCCGAGAAACATATACACGGGACAACTCAGGACGCTATACAGTACGTCTTCCATTCAAGGACTCCCCAACTTCTCTCGAGAATTCCTTGTTTGCAGCTCGCCGGTCACTTCAAAGACTTCAACGACGACTCTCCGAAAACGAAAGTTATCAGCAGTTGTACACGGAGTTCCTTCGAGGGTACGAACAACTCCCCCACATGATGCGCCCTCCAACAGTGGAGTCGGAGCAACCATTTTATTATTTACCATATCATGGAGTATTTCGCGCTCACAGCGCCACAACAAAGCTTCGGGTCGTCTTCAACGGATCTGCGAAAACCACCAGTGGCTTATCGTTAAACGACATCCTTTATACTGGTGCGAAACTTCAACAAGACACTTCAGACTTCCCACTATGGATTAGACGTCACCGGTTCATTTTCGCGATGGACATCACCAAAATGTATCGTCAAATTTTGGTTCACCCTCACGACCGGCCTCTTCAACCAATTCTATGGGTCGATAACAACAATGATATCGTCCCATACGAGCTCACCACCGTCACTTACGGACTTAGCTGCGCTCCCTTCCTTGCCATTCGGGTGATGCTTCAATTGGTAGACGATGAAGGGCACAACTTCCCGTTAGCCGTACTTCCATTAACCAAAGG